>JARQOD010004062.1:0-58407 GCA_033576555.1 Oophaga sylvatica | reverse complement strand
CTGACTGCTTTGGCCTTGCGACGACCCTAAATTTTTTCTTGTGGTGGTGTGCAAACCCGGTGGGCTTACAGTGGGGGAAAAGCGATGTAGCATTGTGGTTATTCAGTCGGGCGGTGCACATTTTGTACGGGGGTTTTGTAGTCCGTCCCGCTTAAAAGGGCTGGTGTTAAAATTTTTAAAAGCATGCAACTGGTTTAAAATTTCGGGATTTTTCCCCGGAAAAAGGCCTTTTTTGATTCTTACACAAACCCCCTTTGCCTCTTAAAAGGTTTTGGTCAAAAAATTGCCACACTGCATTTCCTACTGTGGGAAAAACTTTAGGCTTGACGCTGAAAAATTTTAAAACCCGTTGGTAAAGCTCCCTGCAACTTTTTTTTTTTTTTTACATGTTTTTTGCTGCAGGGCTGCCAGTAACGACGCTGCGATGTAAATCCCCTGTGCGGCCCCCCTCTTCTTTGGCTATTGCCAGCGGCCCCCTTTCTTAATGGATGCAAATCCGAGTCAAAAAGGGGGCAAACCATCACCCCCCCTTCATTTCATTTTACCTTCCCCCTGTGTCACGTTTTGGTGGTTTGGGGTTGCGGGGAAGGGGGGGATCGAGTTTCATCGGGTCAGAATTGGAACCCTGACGGGGAGGGAATGCATTTCTTTGGGTGAATGTAAACAGCAAAACCCAAAAAGCAGTGGGGTGTGCATCGTGCACTCCATGTAAAAAACTCTTTTGGGGGGGGGAATTCAGGATTTCATTGATAACCAGGATGGTTTTGTAAAAGAGTCCCGGGAGTAATCTGGTGTGGGTGCGCTTCCTTCCTTTTTTGGGGGGGGGGAAGGGCACAGGAAAAGGGGCTTTTTCCCCCCCCGGAGGCCTGAGACTAAAAACTTGCGTTTTTAAAAGCGAACTTCGAAAAAGGGGGAGGCGTAGGTGGCTGTTTTTGGCAAAGTAAGGCCAAAAACCCTTTTTCCCCCTGTCCGGGTTTTTTAAAAACGATTTTCCCCATCCCAGAAAAAGGGGGCCTTTTCCAAGGGGGCCCTTTTGGAGCCCGAGTGGGTTTTTTGTCTCCCAACCCCCCCCTGCCTTGAGCTATTTTGTTTTGACCTACAAACGAGCACCCACCACCTTTGTACCGTGCCCCCCCCCGCCCCGTCCACGGCCCCCTTCCACCCTTCTTTCTATGTTTAGGAAAAAATACAAAAAAAACCCCATAATTGGTATGTTTTAGAAGCGTAAACTGTAACGTGTAGGGGAAAATTTAAAATTTTGATATTTTTCCGGAGTCCCCACAGGGTCACTAGTATGGATTTAAATTAAAAAAAGGGAAAAACGCTTTCATAAGGTAAGCTGAAGGAAAAGGGGAAAAATTTAAACCCCGTAAATTTCCGGAAAACCCGCGCTACTCGATGATTTGACCGTAATAAAAAAAGAAAAAACGATTTTTCCCAAAAGGTGTGTTCAGTGTGGGGAAAATTTTTAAAATCCGTAATTTTCCCGGGGTAAACACAGAACCTCTTAGTTGGTTTGCCAAAACAAAAAGCAGAAAAAGGTTTTGTCAAAATACAGCTGTATGGGTGAAAGGGAAAAAATTAAAAATCTGTATTATTTCGGAGACCACAGGGCCATCATATGGTTTGACCAAAAAAAAGGGGAAAAAAACGTTCTGTTAAAAGGTACGCTTTAAAAGGTTTAGGGAAAATTTAAATCCCTATAATTTCCGGGTCAAAACAAAGCTAAAATAGGAATTTGAGGTAATAAAAAGCAAAAAAAAAGGGATTTATCAAAGGGGTAAGCTGTTCGGTGAAGGGAAAAATTTTTAAATTTTGTATTTTTTTTCCGAGAAAAAAAAATTTTCCGTTGGTTTGACAATAAAAAAAGCAGAAAAAAGGCCTATCAAAAGGTCAGTGAAAGGGTAGGGGAAAATTTTAAAACCTCGTTTTTTCGGACCCAAACGTCATCAGTATGATTAACCCAAAATTTAAAAAAGCAAAAAAAGGTTCTGTTCAAAGGTACGCTTAAGGGGGGGAAAATTTAAACCCCCTATAATTTGGGAAACCAGAGCCCCCCATATGGATTGGTAATAAAAAAAGGAAAAAAGGTTTTTATCAAAGGGAAAAGGCTTTTACGGAGGGGAAAAATTTAAAAAATTTTTTTTTCCCGGAGAACCCCGGGGGTTTTCCGTTTGGATTTGCCCGTAATAAAAGGAAAAAAAAAAGGTACTTTTCAAAGTTTTCGTTTTTGGTGGGGGAAAAAATTTAAAATTTCCGTATTATTTCGGGTCAACACAACGCCCCCTTCAGTATGGTTTTCCCCAAATAAAAAAGCAGAAAAACGGCCTTTCAAGGGTACGCTTTTAAGGTGAGGAAAATTTAAATCCGTTTATTTCCGGGTAACAGAGCTCTCCCGTAGGATTACCGTTTTACAAAAAAAAAAACGGTTTTCAAGGAAAGCTGTTACAGTGTGGGGAAATTTAAAAACCCCTATTATTTCCGAGTCCAAAGGTTCCAGTTGGATTTGCGAAATAAAAAAAGGAAAAAAAAATCCTTTTAAAAAGGTCGCTGTTGTTGGGGGGAAAATTTTAAAAATTTCCCTTTAAAATTTTTCCCGGATCAACACAGCGTCTCGTTGGATTTGAAAATAAAAAACGAAAAACGAAAAAAAAGGGGACGTGAAACAGGTAGGGAAAATTTAAATCCGTATATATTTCCGGGTCACAAACGACGCTCTCTCAGTTTGGATTGACCGTAATACAAAAAGCAGAAAAAGGGGCCAAATATTACAAGCGTACAGTGTCTACAGTTGTGGGGAAAATTTAAATCCGTATATATTTCCGGAGCACACACAGAGCTCTCTCAGTATGGATTTGACGTAATACAAAAAGCAGAAAAACGTACTGTATAGAAGCGCACAGCTGTTTCAGTGTAGGGGAAAATTTAAATCCCGATATATTTCCGGAGTCACAACAGACGCTCTCTCAGTATGGATTTGACGTAATACAAAAAGCAGAAAAACGTACTGTATCATAGCGTACAGTGTATACAGTGTAGGGGAAAATTTAAAACTCTGTATATATTTCGGAGTCACAAAGGTGCTCACTCAGTATGGATTTGCCGTAATACAAAAGCAGAAAAAAGTACTGTATCACTAGCGTACAGCTGTATCGTTAAAAGGGGAAAATTTAATTCTCTGTTTATTTTCGGTGTACACACAGACGCCTCTCAGTATGGATTTGAACGTATTACAAAAAACAGAAAAACGGTATTTACAACCCACGCGTCACAGTGTAGGGGAAATTTTCAAATCACCGTTATATTTGTAGACCAAGAGTCTCTCAGTATGGATTTCTTTAATCAAAAAGCAGAAAAACTGCCTATATTAAAAGGGAGTACAGCTGTCTACAGTGTAGGGGAAAATTTAAATCCCCTGTGAGCAGTGGTGAATATGTGATGAATGGGGTGTAATTCACCAGGTAAAAAAGGGAAATGTGTGGCTTTGAAAAACCGTGGTGGGGGAAAGGTCATACCCTCCATCAGCACACACTTGCAGCACAAGCCTGAAAACTACTCAGGTCTTAATTAGGAGACCAGAAGTGGTGGTCTGCAAACACAATCTGAGAGCTAGTTTAGCCTGGACACAGGAAGGTGTCTCGCACAAGAAACGTCTCCAAGAGTGTTAGAGCTGTCTTTAGCCTGGACACAGAGAGGTGTCCTGGCACAAGGAAGCAGTCTCCCAGAGTGTTTGGAGCTTTCTCAGTTTGGGTGCAGGAAGGACCCCGGACATAGGGTAGTTCAGTGCGAATCCGTGTGAAGAGCGGCTGAATAGGAGTGGATCTCTCTCAAGTCTGGACATGGAAGGTGCCTTCAGACACAAGGAGGAGTATCTGTTGAAGCTCCAAACTGGGTAACATATGTGATATGTGTTGTTTTGGGCACGACTGGTAGAGTCTGGGTCCGGATAGAGAGGGCCATCTATTAAGTGTAATTAGAGGCTAGACAAGCCCAGGTTTTCTGTTTATGCTTTGTTTTAATCTGTTTGCTGTGGACTTTAATAAAGCTGGTTGCGGCCAGTTTTGCACCAGAAATGCTGTCTGAATGAACTGTTTTCATGCCATTCTGTCTACCCAGACAGCGATCCTAGAGCTAAACCCCTGGAAATGTCACAATTGGCGAAGAATGCTGGGGCAGCGCAGTGGCTGATACAGTTAGTGCTGGGAGGGTGCATGCAGCACAGAGGCTTAAAGACAGCAAGAAGGGTGAGGTCTGTTGAATAGCAGCAGAGAAAAAAAAAGGTTGTGTCAAGAGAATGTCTGATTGGAGCAAGTTTAAAGAGACAGTAGCCCTATAGGTTTGCAAAAGAGAAAAAAAAAGGTGTGTCTGCACAGCAAAGCTGAACATTGTTGTGGAAAAGACTGTGGAGTGTGCAGCAGCAAAGGGAAAAAGTCTGTGGAGCAGTCTTAAAGAGACAGTAGCCCTAATTGACTTTAAAAAAAAAAAAAAAGTGTCTTGCACAGCAGAGCTGATTTTTCTATGGAAAAGACTGTAGAGTGTGTTTGTCTTGAGTGAAGACTGCCGTTGTTAAGACAGAGAGTCTGACAGCTGGATGACAGCATGGAGGCGCTGTTTGAACAAATGGCACAAGTTAATGTGAAACATAAAACTGCTGTGGTTGAGACAGATAAGTCCGGCAGTATGGAGGAGCTCATTGAGTACCTGGCCCAGGCCCAGCGGAGCCTGCAGCAGAGCATGGAGCAGCAGCGCCTGCAGCACCAGCAGCGCATGCAGCAGGCCCAGCAGCAATTCTGCAGCAGCAGAAGGAGAATGACGGTTGTTTTTTTGAGCAGATTGCAGCTCTAACACCTCGCCCCAGAGTAATGTTTGTGAAGGAAACCTGCGTTGTCCGCTGTAAAGAAGGCGGTAAGACGGTCCTTGAGAAAATGAAAACCCGTGTGATGTGGAGGTATATCTTACTAGGTTTGAGAGACTGGCAGAGAAGGAGAATCTGCCACTATCTGAATGGGCCATGGCGGTCGTACCCTATCTGATTGGGGAACCCCAAAAAGTCTGGGCTGACCTGAGCAAGCAGGACAGCGAAGACTATGCCAAGTTGAAAGCGGCGATTCTTACCCGGCTGGGTGTTACGGTGACAGCCCGTGCCAGGGGAGTTCATGACTGGAGATGCAGTTGGGAGTCTGCAGTAAGCAAACCTGATTATGGAGTTGAAAAGGTGATAGTGAACCGCTACACCCGAGCACGTCCTCCTGAGGTACAGCCGTCTGAGAGGTCGTCACTTCAGAGTTCCCGGACGCTGAACTCTCGCGGTAAGAGCGTTCCAGCTGTTGGGGACATGGGGTATGCTGATAAGCGGGTTCAGGCCCGAGGGGACATGTGGGTGGGAGAGTGTGATGGACAGTGTTGGAGCTGGCGTGAAATGGCAGCCAACTGTCCAATAGAGGGGAGCCTATGTGTTGTGATGTTGGCAGATCCCTCTCTCTCTGCGCAGAACCTGTGTGTGTGTCCACCTCTGCCGAAAGGACTGGACCACAGGGGTCCCCGGTGGTTTGTAAATGACTGCCCAGCACAGGCCCTCTTGGACTCAGAGAGTCCAGTGACTTCCGTATGTGACAGCCTGATTGATAGGGACTTCATCCCTGATAAGCACCTGAGTATGGTGTGCATCCATGGAGACACCAAAGTCTACCCAGAGACTGCCGTGGACTTGGTCCCCAAACTCGGGGAGTTTCATGTGAAGTGGGGGTAGTGAAGACCCTGGTGCAACCCGTTGTATTGGGTGGTGACTTTCCCCGGTCTGAGGATCTCTGGGGGAAAAATGTTTCTGATGGACAGTGTGATGAAGCTCCTATTGAGGGTGCGCAGTCCCGAGGGGCGGAAACACAATGCTAGTGGGCCGTTAAACTTATGTGATAATGATGATGATGATCATGATAATGATGATGACCATGATAATGATGATGATGATAATGATGATGATGATGATGATGATGATGATGATCATGATAATGATGATGACCATGATGATGATGATGATGCTGATGCTGATAATGATAGTGATGATGATCATGATAGTGATGATGATACTGATCATAGTCATGATAATGATATTGATAATAATGATGACTGTGTGTAAGGTTCTATGTATATATTCCTGAAACTCAGTTTGTTCGTCAGCCATTTTACTTTGTCTTGCTGCAGCTATCTTGCCCTCAGTCAAAATGGAGTTTCCAGCTTGCATGTTCCCGCCCTGATTCTCTCCTTTGCTTCTTAAGCAGCCACAGCTGAGCAATCAGTGCTTCAGAATCTAGCCTGCAGTGAACCTGTGACTTGACTCCTGTAAGCCTTGGACCTTGTACTCCAGATATTCCTACTGGGGAACTCTGAAGCACTTGTGGACTCTGAACCCTGCTCTTTGAAAGACCCACGTTTGCATGGACTTACGGTAACAGAGAAGAAGATCCTGAATCTGTATTGGAGAGTGATTGCTGAGCTTGGATTACTCTGGCCTGCTGTGTCTCCTGTTTCTGTGTCTGCAAACTGTGTGACTATTTCTGCCAACTTGTATGAAGTAATACAGGACTTTTCTATATCAAACCTGTGACTCCTGTGTTTTCATCGCACCCAAGCACAAGACGCTATATGAACTGTACTACATACATTACAAGATTCTGAAGCCAAAACGTTAGTGTCTGCTGGGTCTGGAAGGCTGTGTCTGCTGTACTGTGGATATCAGATGTCCGGTTGTACTTTCTGTGATGACAGTGGTTGTGACTTCTCACAACCATTCCAGGTGAGCAATTCCCTTAAGTTTTTTCTTTTTGCAGTGTTACCACAGGTAAACACTATTGTGTTTTTTTTTTTTTCCTTTCTTTTCTCTTTTTGTCTGCTGTAACTCTGGATATCAGATGTCTGGTTGAAACTTTCTGTGATGATAGTGGTTGTGACTTCTCACAACCATTCTAGGTGAGCAGTTCCCTTAATTTTTTTTCTCTCTGCAGTGTTGCCACAGGTGAACACTATTTTTTTTTTTTTTTTTCTCTCCTCTTCTTCCAGTAATCCTGTCTTAAAAGATCTGGAAAATGGAGGCCCGCATAAAGGAACTTTGCGGAGTGACTGATAATATCCTTGCAGATTTGCAGAATATAAAGACCCGTTTTACAAATCTACAGGACCTCAATAATCACAATTTGCAAGTGGTTGGACAGACTAGCCAGGATTTGCGAGCCAGGATTGAGGTTCTAGAGGGGCGAGTCCAGGCTCCTGCCGTAGCCCCGAGTGCTGGGATTCCCAAGTTGCCCCCTTTTCGTTTTGGCGGTGAACGTGAGAAATTCAGGGGATTTATTAATCAATGCAATCTTTTTTTTTCTGCACATGCTTCACAATTTCCCACTGAACGATCTAAGGTGCTTACTATAATTATGTTGCTTACCAACAAGGCTTTAATGTGGGCAAACCTCTGATTGAGACTGAGGATGATTGTTTGAATAACCTTGATGATTTTATTTCAGCCATGGGGCAGGTGTTTGATGACCCCAATCGAGGTGCAACAGCTGAAGCAGCCATGTTAGCTTTGCGCCAAGGTAAGCACTCGGTAGCTGAATATGCCTTGGATTTCAGGAGATGGGCCCTTGATACCACTGGGACAGTTCCGCCAAAAAATCTATTTTTCGAAAGGGGTTATCTCCACTGATTAAGGATGAACTTGCTCGTGCCGACCCTCCCACTGCGTTAGGTGACTTTATTAACTACTGCATCCGTATTGATACTCGTCTGACTGAACGCAGGCAAGAGAGATGGTTCGAAAGCAATCGTACTAACCTTTTCCTACCTTCCTCTCCAGCTAAGGAACCTTTGAGTAGGATTACACGGGAACCTGAACCTGAACCCATGCAGGTAGACTCTTTACAACGACGGGTTAGTGATGCACGCAAGGAACATCGTTTTAAGGAGAATCTATGTTTCTATTGTGGTAAGTCAGGGCACTTCATTATAAACTGCCCCAGCCGTTCTCGTAAGACTACTGCAGCACTCATTCATTGTGAGTGTTGCGAGAGGGGATCTGTCAGGTCCGAGCCTCAGGCTCCAGAGAGATCTGCAGCAACAGATCTTGATTTCTCGGACTTAAACTCCGTTACCTCTGAGGACGTTGACTGTGTAAACGCTGCCATTTTTCAAGTTTCCTCAGCGGTGTCCCAGCTGAGTTGTAAGAAAAACAATTCTCATTGCTTTCTTTCCATCAAACTCTGGGTTGACTCAGCTTGGGTGTCTAGCTCTGCTATGATCGACTCAGGGGCAAGTGGAAATTTTATGGATGTCTCCTTTGCTCTGAAAAAGGGAATACGTTCAGTGAAGAAGGCTACTCCAGTACAGATGGAAACTGTGGATGGCTCCCTGCTGACCTCTGGACCAGTGGATCAGGAAACAGAGCCTTTGAGGGTTCTTATGGGTAAAGATCATCAAGAGAAACTGTCCTTTATGCTTATCTCTTCTCCCCACTTTCCCATTATTCTAGGGCTACCATGGCTGCAGGCTCAGAATCCTACCATTAACTGGGAGACCAAGGAATTACACTTTCCAGAGAAACAGATGAGTCAAAAGTTTCAGCTTGCTCTGTTCCTAAAGGAATCATGTCAGTCCCTGAACTACCAGCTGTATACCAGGACTATGTGGATTTATGTGACAAGAAGAACGCTGACCAGCTTCCTCCTCACCGTCCATATGATTGTCCAATTGAATTATTGCCTGGAGCAGAGATACCTTTTGGTAAGATCTACCCCCTGGCGGGGCCCGAGCTAAGGGCTTTAAAGGATTACATAGATGAAAATCTAGCCAAGGGCTTCATACGCCCCTCTTCATCTCCTGCAGGTGCACCCATCTTCTTTGTAAAGAAGAAAGATGGATCTCTGAGACCATGCGTAGACTATAGGGTACTCAATAAGGTTACTATTAGAAACCGTTATCCATTGCCTTTAATCCCTGAGTTATTGGAGAGAGTGCGACATGCCAAAATTTTTTCTAAACTAGATCTTCGTGGGGCCTATAACTTAGTCCGTATTAGACCTGGGGATGAATGGAAGACTGCATTCAGGTCACGCTATGGACACTTTGAATATCTAGTTATGCCTTTTGGTCTGAGTACCGCCCCAGCCACTTTCCAACACTTGGTGAATGACATCTTCAGGGATCTCCTAGATACATTCGTGGTAATTTATTTGGATGATATTCTAATTTTTTCTAACTCCACAGAGGAACATCATGGACATGTGAGAATGGTCTTGGAACGTCTAAGACAAAATCATCTTTACATCAAACTTGAAAAGTGTGAATTCCATAGGACCGAAATTCAATTTCTGGGGTATGTACTGTCTACACAAGGAATTAGTATGGATGGAAGCAAAACCCAAGCCATCAAGGATTGGCCAAGTCCTAGAAATGTGAAGGAGGTACAGCGCTTCATCGGGTTTGCCAACTTCTATAGACGTTTCATTAGAAATTTCTCTGAGGTAGTGTCACCTATCACTCAACTTACCCGGAAAGAGTCTAGGTTTTCCTGGACTCCCCAAGCCCAGGAAGCATTTTCCCGTCTAAAAGATAAATTTACCACTGCACCTATCCTAGTACATCCCAACCCCGAGCTTGCCTTCATAATAGAGGTGGATGCTTCAGACTGTGCCGTTGGAGCTATACTCTCTCAGAGAACAGGTGAGAAGAATGTCTTGCATCCCTGTGCCTTCTTTTCCCAACAGTTGTCTTCGGCTGAGAGGAACTACGATGTGGGCAATAGAGAGTTGTTGGCCATTATTGCCGCCTTCAAAGAATGGAGACACCTTCTTCAGGGTGCAGCACAGCAAATAGTCGTCCTGACAGACCATCGTAACCTTGAGTTTATCAGGTCGGCTAAGTGCCTGACTCCTCGCCAGGCTCGCTGGAATCTTTTCTTAAACCAATTTAATTTTATCATCTCTTATAGACCAGGATCGCGCAATGGAAAGGCTGATGCACTCTCTAGGATTTACTCAGCAGAGACACGTCCAATTACTCCTCCTAAGACTATTCTTCCTGACTCTAGATTCCTAGGAGTAATTCATAATCAAGACCTACTTAAGGACATCAAGGAAGCATACCATGCGGATTCCTTTTTGGCACAACCCCCAAGGGACGTAAGTCTTGTCTTTAAGAATGGTGTGTGGATTCAGGGACAACGTCTGTATATTCCTGAAATAGTCAGATTAAGAGTATTGCAACTCATTCATGATTCCAAGATAGCTGGGCATAGAGGAATTCTAAAGACACAGGAATTTCTTTCTCGTTTCTTTTGGTGGCCCACTTGCAGGAAGGATGTTTTGAATTATGTCACTTCATGTGAGGTCTGTGCAAGATGCAAAACACCTCGCTCCTCACCAACTGGTCTGTTACAGCCTCTTCCCACCCCGTCCCGCCCGTGGGGATCCATTTCTATGGACTTCATTGTGGAGTTACCAACCTCTCAGGGAAGAACACCATTCTAGTGGTGGTTGACCGTCTAACAAAGGCAGCTCATTTTATCCCTTGTGTCGGCTTACCCACTGCAAAACAGACATCAGATTTGATGATTAAAGATGTGTTTCGCTTACATGGAGTACCGGATGAGGTTATTTCGGATCGAGGGGTGCAATTCACTTCTAGGTTTTGGCAAAATTTCTGTGCAACATTGGACATTAAAGTAAACCTTTCTTCTGCTTTTCATCCCCAGACTAATGGACAGACCGAACGAACCAATCAAACCCTGGAGCAGTATCTCCGCTGCTTTATCTGCCACCTACAGGATGATTGGGTGGATCTACTTCCATTAGCTGAATTCTCGTATAACAACTCTCAGAGAGCCTCCACTAAACAGTCTCCTTTTTACTCTAATCTAGGTTATCATCCTAACATTCTACCACGATTTCCCATAGAAACGCCTTTACCAGCAGTGGCTGAAAGAATCACTTCTTTACAGAAGAATATGGATCTTCTAAAGGAAAATCTGGAATCGGCTCAAGAAAGGTACAAGAAAGCAGCAGATAAATTTCGTAAACCTGCACCAGCTTTCAAGGTAGGAGACTTGGTCTGGCTGTCAACCAGAAATCTTAAGTTAAGGATTCCATCGTCTAAGTTGGGACATAAGTACATTGGACCCTATAAAATCAGTAAAATTATAAGTGCCGTTGCTTGTCGTCTTCAACTGCCCAGAACTATGAGAATCCACCCTGTCTTTCATGTATCCCTACTAAAGGCTGCGACACCCAATACGTTTCCTGGACGTTCCTCTCCTTGCCCTGACCCAGTGCTAGTCGATGGTCAGGAAGAATTTGTGGTGGAAAGGATTTTAGATTCCAGGTTGTATAGAAATCAGTTACAATATCTGATTAAATGGCAGGGCTACCCAGTGGAGGACAACTCATGGGAACCGGTCAATAACGTTAATGCTCCTCGCTTGCTCCGTCAGTTTCATCAGAGGTACCCACACAAGCCTGGTCTGAGGTATCCGGAGGTTGTCCTTAAGGGGGGAGTAATGTAAGGTTCTATGTATATATTCCTGAAACTCAGTTTGTTCGTCAGCCATTTTACTTTCTGTCTTGCTGCAGCTATCTTGCCCTCAGTCAAAATGGAGTTTCCAGCTTGCATGTTCCCGCCCTGATTCTCTCCTTTGCTTCTTAAGCAGCCACAGCTGAGCAATCAGTGCTTCAGAATCTAGCCTGCAGTGAACCTGTGACTTGACTCCTGTAAGCCTTGGACCTTGTACTCCAGATATTCCTACTGAGGAACTCTGAAGCACTTGTGGACTCTGAACCCTGCTCTTTGAAAGACCCACGTTTGCATGGACTTACGGTAACAGAGAAGAAGATCCTGAATCTGTATTGGAGAGTGATTGCTGAGCTTGGATTACTCTGGCCTGCTGTGTCTCCTGTTTCTGTGTCTGCAAACTGTGTGACTATTTCTGCCAACTTGTATGAAGTAATACAGGACTTTTCTATATCAAACCTGTGACTCCTGTGTTTTCATCGCACCCAAGCACAAGACGCTATATGAACTGTACTACATACATTACACTGTGATAGTGATGAAATTCCTTTGCAGGTGATGCTGGGAGACGAGGATGGTGGTTCTCGAGAACCGAGTGTCCCTGACTTACCTGTGTCCTGTGACAATTTTGAGAGTGAGCAGTGGCGAGACCCCTCTCTTAAAACGGCACAGGAAAATATGATTGTTCTAAATGAGGTTTCCCAGGAGCCTGGCTCTGAGGAGAGGTTTCCTCATGCTGCCATGAACAATAGCCTATTGTATAGGGACACTGAAGTCCAGGGAGAGGTCGTGAGTCAGCTCCTGGTGCCTGAGCTATATAGAAGTATAGTGCTGGGGTTGTCACATAGTCACATACTTGAGGGACCAGATGGTGAAGTTAATGTTGTGGATGACATGTTAACTAAGGTTCCAGATCAAGATGTGAATGAAAATGAATTGTATAACCCTGACAGTGAGCAGGATGTGAATGAAAATGAATTGTATAACCCTGACAGTGAGCAGGATGTGAATGAAAATGAAGTGTATAGCCCTGACAGTGAGCCAGATGTGGCTGAGAAGAAAGCTGATGCTGACCTTACAGCCAGACAGAAGATGGCATCTGAAGATGTTTTACAGTTGGCCGGTTCCCTGGCGAAGACTAAGGTGAAAGGAGGAGAGCTGAGCTTTAAAGGCAGGACTCTGAAACTGAACACAGCACAAGTGGATGCTGTTGAAGATGAGAAGTTGTCAGTGTGTGGTGTGGATCTGCATCATGCCAAGGACTCTGAAGGTGATGCTGCAGAGGTGGAAAAAGCCATGGAAGTGGTGGTCACCAAGCCAGATGCCTCATCAGAAGCTGAGGTTTCAAGTGAAGCTGTGAGGAGCAAGACTGAAGATATGGGGACTGACTCTGTCCAGGAATCTGTTTCTGCCGAAGACAGCGGCGTGGACGGGTTACGGTCCGGATCAGTAGCTGGCATTGGTGAGCTCAAGCGCACTTTCAGGGAGGCTACATCGGAGCCACGTCCCAACAAATGGGAAAAGCGATGTGTCACTCCGTTGCCGCTGCAGACACACGGGAGCCCAGATGGGATGCAGAACGTGGTGGAAGAGAAGAATCCGGCGGGTTCTGAGTATACAGATGCCGCTATCAAGGAGAACTTGAGGGCTGGAATAAATGGAGATATTGGAGATCAAAGTGATGTGGCTGAAGAGGTAGAGTCTAAGACTGACGGTGGGGCTTCTGGGCATGTCCTGCCAGAAGAGCCTGAAAGTGGGGAACTGGAGAAAAGTGAAAAACCCCCTATACCTTCTGTGATAGTTGGTGACACATGGTCAGTGCACCAGGGACAGGAGGTACGTGAGTTTCTGAGGAAGAGTCAGCAGAAGTGTTCTGATGTGTCGGGTCGTACTTCTCTGGCCAGGCACTATATCGAAAATGAGCCCGGCCCTAAGGTCAAGATGAAACCGTGCAGGATACCCGAGGCCCGCAGAGAGTATAGGCCTGGGAGGGTACAGGGTAGTGCGGATGCTTCAGATGAAGAGAAAACTGATGTTGGCTATGACAGTGGTGAGGATGAAGCTGATGAGGGCCATGACTGGTCCAGAGTTCACTGTCTCTGTTGGATTGTTGACCAGCCCTCCGGTCTGGATGACCAGCCCTCCGGTCTGGAGAAGAGGGAGGGGATATGTGAGACAGTGAGTGAATATGTGATGAATGGGGTGTACATTTCACCTAGGTATAAGGGAAATGTGTGGCTTTGTAAACCTAGTGGTAGAGAAAGGTCACTACACCTCACATTCAGCACACACTTGCAGCACAAGCCTGAAACTACTCAGGTCTTAATTAGGAGACCAGAAGTAGGTGTCTGCAAACACAATCTGAGAGCTAGTTTAGCCTGGACACAGGAAGGTGTCTTGGCACAAGAAACCGTCTCCAAGAGTGTTAGAGCTGTCTTTAGCCTGGACACAGAGAGGTGTCCTGGCACAAGGAAGCAGTCTCCCAGAGTGTTTGAGCTATCTCAGTTTGGGTGCAGGAAGGACCCCGGACATAGGAGTAGTCTCAGTGCGAATCCGTGTGAAGAGCGGCTGAATAGGAGTGGATCTCTCTCAAGTCTGGACATGGAAGGTGCCTTCAGACACAAGGAGGAGTATCTGTGAAGCTCCAAACTGGTAACATATGTGATATGTGTTGTTTTGGGCACAGACTGGTAGAGTCTGGGTCCCGGATAGAGAGGGCCATCTATCTAAGTGTAATTAGAGGCTAGACAAGCCCAGGTTTTCTGTTTATGCTTTGTTTTAATCTGTTTGCTGTGGACTTTAATAAAGCTGGTTGCGGCCAGTTTTGCACCAGAACTGCTGTCTGAATGAACTGTATTCATGCCATTCTGTCTACCCAGACAGCGATCCTAGAGCTAAACCCCCTGGAAATGTCACACACCGTATATATTTCCGGAGTCACACACAGACGCACTCTCAGTATGGATTTGAACGTAATACAAAAACAGAAAAACGGTACTGTATCAGAAGCGCACAGCTGTATACAGTGTAGGGGAAAATTTAAATCTCCGTATATATTTCCGGAGTCACAAACAGACGCTCTCTCAGTATGGATTTGACCGTAATACAAAAGGCAGAAAAACGGTACTGTATCAGAAGCGTACAGCTATATACAGTGTATGGGAAAATTTAAATCTCTGTATATATTTCCGGAGTCACACACAGAAGCTCTCTCAATATGGATTTGACCGTAATACAAAATGCAGAAAAACGGTACTGTATCAGAAGTGTACAGCTGTATACAGTGTATGGGAAAATTTAAATTTCCGGAGTCACACACAGACGCTCTCTCAGTATGGATTTGACCGTAATACAAAAGGCAGAAAAACGGTACTGTATCAGAAGCATACAGCTGTATACAGTGTAGGGGAACATTTAAATCTCCGTATATATTTCCGGAATCACAAACAGACGCTCGCTCCGTATGGATTTGACCGTAATACAAAAGGCAGAAAAACGGTATTGTATCAGAAGCGTACAGCTGTATACAGTGTATGGGAAAATTTAAATCTCCGTATATATTTCCGGAGTCACACACAGACGCTCTCTCAGTATGGATTTGACCGTAATACAAAAGGCAGAAAAACGGTACTGTATCAGAAGCCTATAGCTGTATACAGTGTAGGGGAAAATTTAAATCTCCGTATATATTTCCGGAGTCACACACAGATAGTCAGCATGTATTTTCCGTTATACCAGCCGGTACACGGTAGTGTGTGAGGTGCGTACAGATCTATACGGTGTGGGAAAAAATGAATGCTCGGCAACTGTGCAGAAAAAAAGAATAAAAGTATTGTTTGAGGTCATGGACAATGCGGTCTTTCACATGCGGTGAGGGCAAGGATGGCTTTTCTAGAAAAGAAGTGCCGACTGGGTAGGTCATAGCGTGGGACAGCGTAGGCCATGAGCTTTCGGAACGCTGCGCTTTCAACCAAATGGAAGGGCATCATCTCTAATGAGATCAGTCTGGCAATGTAGGCGTTCAAAGCCAATGTACGCAGATGAGAGGATGAGTACTTTCTTGTCCTACTCAGAGTGTCTGCTAGGGTGAGCTGGACTTGAGAGCTGCATATGGGGGAACTAGCGGTGGACATGGCGGACTGAGAGGGGGTTGGTGATGGTGGTGGTGGTGATGGCCTACATTCAGTCTTTCATTGGAAAAACATTGTGATTCCCTGACTGCTTTGGCCTTGCGACGACACCTCAACATTTCTTGCTGGTGGTGTGCTAACCGGTGGGCTTACAGTGGGGGAAGCGATGTAGCATTGCTGGCTACCTTCAGTCGGAGCAGGTGCACATGTGCTACCTGAGGTTTTGTAGTCCGTCCACGCTTGCAAGTGCATGGTGCTTAAATGTCTAAGCATGCAACTGGTCTTCAAATTTCGGAGATTTTTCCCTCAGCTAAAGGTCCTTTTGCACTTCTTACACATAACCTTTGCCTCATCAATAGGATTTTGGTCAAAAAATTGCCACACTGCACTCTTCCTACTGTGGGAAAAACTTTCAGGGCTTGCACGCTTTGCTAATTTAACCGTCTGGTCAAGCTGTCCTGCAACTTTTTTGTTTTTTTAACATGTTTTTTGACTGCTACGGGCCTGCCAGATAACGACAGCTGCGATGTCAATGCCTGCTGCGGATCCTCCTCTTCTTCTGAGCTATTGCCAGCGGCACATTCTTCCTCTAATGGATGCCAATCCGGGTCAACAACTGGGTCATCCATCACCTCCTCTTCAATTTCATCTGCACCTTCCTCTGTGTCACCGTGTAAGGTGGTAGAGTATGCAGGAAGGGGCACCTAAGTTTCATCAGGGTCAGAATCTGGCTCAGTAGACTGCGAGGGCAATGCAGTGCTCTGGGTGAATGTACCAGCAGAATCATATAGCAGTGGCTGTGCATCAGTGCACTCCATGTCATATACATCTTGGACTGGGGAATTCAGGATTTCACTTGATAACCCAGGCATGGTATGTGAAAAGAGCTCCAGGGAGTAATCTGAAGTGTGGCCTGCTGCTTCCTTCACTTTTGGTGGGGGTGAAGGACACAAGCAAAGGTGTCTTTCCTGACCAGGAGCATGCACTGACGACTCAGTGCTTGCAGTTTTTAAAACTTCAGAAGAGGAGGCGATAGAGCTGAAAGCTGTTTCGGCAATGTAAGCCAAACCTGTTCCTGATGCTCCAGCTTTAAAAGCGATTTACCTACTCCCAGAAAAGGGAGCCTTCCAGGCCTTCTGGAGCCAGACGATGATGCAGTCTCAACACCTCCTGCCTTAGGTGCTATTGTGCTTTTGAGACTACCAGCAGATGCACCACCACCACCATCAGTACCAGTTGCCCCCCCTCCCGCCCACGTCCACGGCCTCTTCCACCATACTTTCTCATGTTTAGGAAAATGTACAAAAATACCAGCATATATATGGTACTGTATCAGAAGCGTACAGCTGTATACAGTGTAGGGGAAATTTAAATCTCCGTATATATTTCCGGAGTCACACACAGACGCTCACTCAGTATGGATTTGAATGTAATACAAAAGGCAGAAAAACTGTACTGTATCATAAGCGTACAGCTGTATACAGTGTAGAGGAAAATTTAAAACTCTGTATATATTTCCGGAGTCACACAGACGCTCTCTCAGTATGGATTTGACCGTAATACAAAAAGCAGAAAAACGGTACTATATCACAAGCGTACAGCTGTATACAATGTAGGGGAAAATTAAAATATCCGTACATATTTCCGAAGTCACACACAGACGCTCACTCAGTATGGATTAGACCAGAATACAAAAAGCAGAAAAACGGTACTGTGTCAAAAGCATACAGCTGTATACAGTGTAGAGGAAAATTTAAAATTCTGTATATATTTCCGGAGTCACACACAGACGCTCACTCAGTATGGATTTGACCGTAATTCAAAATGCAGAAAAACGGTACTGTATCAGAAGTGTACAGCATTATGCAGTGTAGGGGAAAATTTAAATCTCCGTATATATTTCCGTAGTAACACACAGACGTTCTCAGTATGGATTTGACTGTAATACAAAAAGCAGAAAAATGGAACTATATCACAAGCGTACAGCTGTATACAGTGTGGGGGAAAATGTAAATCTCCGTATATATTTCCGGAGTCACACACAGACGCTCTCTCAGTATGGATTAGACCGTAATACAAAAAGTAGAAAAACGGTACTTTATGATAAACGTACAGCTGTATACAGTGTAGGGGAAAATTTAAAACTCCGTATATATTTCCGGAGTCACACACAGGTGCTCACTCAGTATGGATTTGACCGTAATACAAAAAGCAGAAAAACGGTTCTGTATCATAAGCGTACAGCTGTATACGGTGAAGAGGAAAATTTAAATCTCCGTATATATTTCCGGAGTCACACACAGACGCTCTTTCAGTATGGATTAGACCGTAATACAAAAAGCAGCAAAACGGTACTTTATCATAAACTTACAGCTGTATACAGTGTAGGGGAAAATTTAAAACTCTGTATATATTTCCGGAGTCACACACAGGTGCTCACTCAGTATGGATTTGACCGTAATACAGAAGGCAGAAAAACAGTACTGTATCATAAGCGTACAGCTGTATACGGTAAAGGGGAAAATTTAAATCTCTGTATATATTTCCGGAGTCACACACAGATGCTCATTCAGTATTGATTTGAATGTAATACAAAAGGCAGAAAAACTGTACTGTATCATAAGCGTACAGCTATATACGGTGAAGAGGAAAATTTAAATCTCCGTATATATTTCCGGAGTCACACACAGACGGTCTCTCAGTATGGATTTGACCGTAATACAAAAAGCAGAAAAACTGCACTATATACAAGCGTACAGCTGTCTACAGTGTAGGGGAAAATTTAAATCACTGTATATATTTCCGTAGTCACACACAGACGCTCTCTCAGTATGGATTTGATCGTAATACAAAAAGCAGAAAAACTGCACTATATTACACGCGTACAGCTGTCTACAGTGAGGGGAAAATTTAAATCACCGTATATATTTCCGGAGTCACACACAGACGCTCTCTCATTATGGATTTGAACGTAATACAAAAGCAGAAAAACGGTACTGTATCAGAAGCGCACAGCTGTATACAGTGTAGGGAAAATTTAAATCTCCGTATATATTTCCGGAGTCACAAACAGACGCTCTCTCAGTATGGATTTGACCATAATACAAAAGGCAGAAAATCAGTACTGTATCAGAAGCGTACAGCTATATACAGTGTATGGGAAAATTTAAATCTCTGTATATATTTCCGGAGTCACACACAGACGCTCTCTCAGTATGGATTTGACGTAATACAAAATGCAGAAAAACGACTGTATCAGAAGTGTACAGCTGTATACAGTGTATGGAAAATTTCCGGAGTCACACACAGACGCTCTCTCAGTATGGATTTGACATAATACAAAAGCAGAAAAACGGTACTGTATCAGAAGGTACAGCTGTATACGGTGAGGGAAAATTAAATCTCTGTATATATTTCCGTAGTACACACAGACGTTCTCAGTATGGATTTGACTTAATACAAAAGCAGAAAAATGGTACTTATCACAAGCGTACAGCTGTATACAGTGTGGGGAAAATTTAAATCTCGTAATATTTCCGGAGTCACACACAGACGCTCTCTCAGTATGGATTAGACCGTAATACAAAAAGCATTAAAACGGTACTTATCATAAACTTACAGCTGTATACATGTAGGGGAAATTAACTTGATAATTTCCGGAGTCACACACAGGTGCTCATCAGTATGGATTTGACCGTAATACAAAAGGCAGAAAAACAGTACTGTATCATAAGCGTACAGCTGTATACGGTAAAGGGAAAATTTAAATCTCTGTATATATTTCCGGAGTAACACAAGACTATTCAGTATTGATTTGATGTAATACAAAAGGCAGAAAAACTGTACTGTATCATAAGCGTACATCTGTATACGGTGAAGAGGAAATTTAAATCTCCGTATATATTTCCGGAGTCACACACAGACGTCTCTCAGTATGGATTTGACCGTAATACAAAAAGCATAAAACGGCACTTATATACACTACAGCTGTCTACAGTGTAGGGGAAAATTTAAATCACTGTATATATTTCCGTAGTCACACACAGCGCTCCTCAGTATGGATTTGACCGTAATACAAAAGCAGAAAAACGGCACTATATCAAGCGTACAGCTGTTACAGTGTAGGGGAAAATTTAAATCACCGTATATATTTCCGGAGTCACACACAGAGTCTCATCAGTATAGATTTGAACGTAATACAAAAGCAGAAAAACGGTACTGTATCAAAGCGCTCAGCTGTATACGTTGAGGGAAAATTTAAATCTCCGTATATATTTCGGAGTCACAAACAGACGCTCTCTTAGTATGGATTGACCGTAATAGAAAAGCAGAAAAACGGACTGTATCAAGTGTACAGCTTATACAGTGTAGGGAAAATTAAATCTCTGTATATATTTCCGGAGTCACACACAGACGCTCTCTCAGTATGGATTTGACCGTAATACAAAATGCAGAAAAACAGTACTGTATCAACAGTGTACAGCTGTACTACAGTGTATGGGAAAATTTAAATTTCCGGAGTCACACACAGACGCTCTCTCAGTATGGATTTGACCGTAATTCAAAAAGCAGAAAAACGGTACTGTATCAGAAGTGTACAGCTTATACAGTGTAGGGGAAAATTTAAATCTCCGTATATATTTTCCGGATTCACACAACAGACACTCACTCATATATGGATTTGAGTGTATACAAAAGGCAGAAAAGCTGTACTGTATCATAAGCGTACAGCTGTATATAGGTGAATGGGAAACTTAAATCTCCGTATATATTTCCGTAGTACACACAGACGTCTCTCAGTATGGATTTGACTGCAATACAAAAGCAGAAAAAATGTTACTTATCACAAGCGTACAGCTGTATACAGTGTAGGGGAAAATTTAAATCTCCGTAATTTCAGAGTCACAGACAGACCTCACTCAGTATGATTAGACCAGAATACAAAAAGCAGAAAAACGGTTCTGTATCATAAGGTACAGCTGTATACGGTGAGAGGAAAATTTAAATATCCGTATATATTTCCGGAGTCACACACAGACCTCTCTCAGTATGGATTAGACCGTATATACAAAAAGCAGAAAAACGTACTTATCATAAGCGTACAGCAGTATACATGAGGGGAAAAATTTAAAAACTCGTTATATTTCCGGAGTACACACAGGACTTACTCAGTATGGATTTGACCTGTAATACAAAAAGGCAGAAAAACAGTACTGTATTCAAAGCGTACAGCGGTATACAGTGTAAGGGGAAAATTTAAATCTCGTATATATTTCGGAGTCACACACAGATGCTCATTCAGTATGGATTTGACATGTAATACAAAAAGCAGAAAAACGTTACTGTATATAAGCGTACAGCTGTATACGGTGAAGAGAAAATTTAAATATCCGTATATATTTCCGGAGTCACACACAGACGCTCTCTCAGTATGGATTAACCGTAATACAAAAAGCAGAAAAACGGCTACTTTATAAAGCGTACAGCTGTTACAGTGTAGGGGAAAATTTAAAATCCGTATATATTTCCGTAGTCACACACAGTACGCTCATCTTAGTATGGATTTGACCGTAATACAAAAAGCAGAAAAACGGTACTATATTAAAGCGTCAGCTGTTACAGTGTAAGGGAAAATTTAAATCACGTATATATTTCCGGAGTCACACACAGACTGCTCTTCATTATGGATTTGAATGTAATACAAAAGCAGAAAAACGTACTGTATCAAAGCGACAGCTGTATAAGTGTAGGGGAAAATTTAAATCTCCGTATATATTTCCGGAGTCACAAACAGACGCTCTCTCAGTATGGATTTACCGTAATACAAAAAGGCAGAAAAATCGATACTTATCAGAAGCGTACAGCTATATACAGTGTATGGGAAAATTTAAATCTCTGTATATATTTCCGGAGTCACACACAGACGCTCTCTCAGTATGGATTTGACCGTAATGCAAAATGCAGAAAAACGGTACTGTATCAGAAGTGTACAGCTGTATACAGTGTATGGGAAAATTTCCGGAGTCACACACAGATGCTCTCTCAGTATGGATTTGACCGTAATACAAAAGGCAGAAAAACGGTACTGTATCAGAAGCATACAGCTGTATACAGTGTAGGGGAAAATTTAAATCTCCGTATATATTTCCGGAGTCACACACAGATAGTCAGCATGTATTTTCCGTGATACCAGCCGGTACACGATAGTGTGTGAGGTGCGTACAGATCTATACGGTGTGGGAAAAAATGAATGCTCGGTAACTATGCAGAAAAAAAGAATAAAAGTATTACTGCTGTGTAAAATGCAGTCTGCACAGCTGTGTACACACAGCAATACAGCTATCAGGCAGCCTAATAACCAGCGCTGCTGCACACAAGAAAATCCCCCCCTGTCACTGCACACTAACTATACAGCACAATTGCTATCAGCACAAGCACAGAAGAAATTCTCTTTCCAGTCCTAACTCTCTCCCTGTCACGCTGTCTAATGATATGTATACAATGTCAGTAAACTATTAATACAGGAACAACACTCTATACAACAACTAGTATAGCAACATCAGCATGTAAGTATAGAATAGATTTACCTGACACGATATCTGCTGAACTCAGGGTTAATCTTGAGGACTTGATGAGCTGAAACAGGAAAGAGGTGGACCGGGATCTAACCTGACCCTAAACTGGGGTCCTAACTAATCCCTCACCTTGGAGGTACTGATAATGGTTCAGAGGTCCAAGTCTCCAACCTAACCCTGTCTCCTATCAGACCCTGAACCCTGTAATCAGTCCTAAGAAGGATCCTGACTACCACCAAAGGGATATGGGCTGATCTCAGCTAAATACACAGATTAGACATATAAGACAGACAGGATAACACTCGCTTGCATACACACTCAAACACCAAAGGAACATAAATGGTCTGGGAAATAAACTCTAACCAAGTTGAGCTTAGAACAACTAAGGAGCTCACAACTAAAGTCTATACAGATTCATTCCTATCTGTGGTCTGCATGAAGGTTTCACTGGCAACTCCCCAAGCAGACAACCAGGAATTTAAAGGAAACCAATCAACAAATAATCAATTGCAGCCGGGAGAAACTGCACCCAGTCCCAGCACCGAGCACAGACAGAATTAACTCCCTAGCTGCCAAACACAAAGAAACAGCAGATCAGCTGTGAGAAGTCAAAATGTGCAACCGCGACGATCTTCGTGGCAATGCACACATGACAGTACCCCCCCTTCTACGAGGGGCCTCCGGACCCTCAGGGCCAGGCCTGCCCGGGCGAGTTCTGTGGAAGGTCCGAACCAAACGATCTGCGTTAACATCAGACGCAGGGACCCACGTCCTCTCCTCTGGACCATACCCCTTCCAATGCACCAAGTACTGAAGGGACCGGCGATTCAGACGTGAGTCAATGATCTTTGATACTTGAAATTCCAAGTTACCATTGACCAACACAGGAGGAGGAGGTAGAGGTGACGGTATGACTGGTGCCACATACCTTTTAAGTAATGACTTGTGGAACACATTATGAATTTTAAACGTAGGAGGGAGGTCCAGACGAAATGCCACAGGATTAATTATGGAACTGATCCTGTACGGCCCGATGAATCTGGGACCCAGTTTCCAGGAGGGCACCTTAAGTTTTATATTCCTGGTAGACAACCATACAGATCGTTCACATTCAGATCTGGACCAGAAACTCTCCTCCTATCAGCCATACGTTTGTAACGGTTCCCCATCGCACTCAGATTATTCAATACACCTCTCCACACAGAAGCAAGTGACGACGAGAAACGCTCCTCCTCAGGAACCCCAGAAGGGCACCCCCCATTGAAAGTACAAAACTGGGGATGGAAACCATATGCCCCAAAAAACGGGGACTTACCAGTGGACTCGCTCCGCCTGTTGTTAAGAGCGAACTCTGCCAGAGGCAAGAAAGAAGACCAGTCCTCTTGGTTCTCTGAAACAAAACACCGGAGATATGTCTCTAAGCTCTGATTCAGACGCTCTGTCTGACCATTGGTCTGCGGATGAAAAGCCGAGGAAAATGACAATTGCATCCCCCGACGTAAACAAAATGCCCTCCAAAATTTGGACACAAACTGAGACCCCCTATCTGACACCACATCAGAAGGCAACCCATGAAGTCTAACGATCTCCCTAATGAACACCTGCGCCAGAGTTTTAGCATTAGGGAGTGCAGGAAGAGCAACGAAATGTGCCATCTTACTGAACCTGTCAACAACCACCAGTATGACAGTATTCCCTGACGACGGAGGAAGGTCCGTAATGAAGTCCATAGATAAATGAGCCCATGGACGCTCCAGAAGTTTCAAGGGTAAAAGGGTCCCAGACGGACGGGTATGAGGGGTTTTAGAGCGAGCACACACCCCACATGACGCGACAAAAGTTATAACATCTTTATTAGCATTAGGCCACCAAAACCGGCGAGAAAGGAGATCTAAAGTAGCCTTACTCCCTGGATGTCCTGCTAGAGCAGAATTATGATGTGCCTCAATAACCTTTTGTCTCAACAGATTTGGGACAAACAGTCTCCCTGGAGGTCCTGCAGGGGCGTCCCCCTGAGCCTCTAACACCTCCTCCTCAAGCTCAGAAAAATACAGCCGACACTACCACCCCCTCCTGAAGGATAGGACTCGGGTCATCCGTTTTCCCGGCCCCTGGGAAACTGCGAGACAAGGCATCAGCCTTTACATTCTTAGACCCCGGGCGATAAGTGACGACAAAATTAAACCTGGTAAAAAACAACGACCATCGAGCTTGTCTGGAATTCAGACGCTTAGCGGATTCCAAATACAACAGGTTCTTGTGATCAGTAATAATGGTAACCGGGTGGACTGCCCCCTCCAAAAAGTGACGCCATTCTTCAAAAGCTAACTTAATGGCCAAAAGTTCCCTATTGCCGATATCATAATTCCTTTCGGCGGACGACAATTTCTTAGAAAAGAAAGCGCACGGATGCCATTTACCAGGGGACGGACCCTGGGACAATATAGCACCCACCCCTACGTCAGACGCATCCACCTCCACAATGAACGGCTGAGATGCATCTGGTTGGATGAGAACGGGTGCCAAGCAAAACATTTCTTCAAAGAGGAAAAGGCTTGGCAAGCTTTGTCCGACCATTTAGAAAAATCCGTCCCTTTTCTTGTCATGTCAGTGAGAGGTTTGACGACAGATGAGAAATTACAAATAAATTTCCGGTAGTAGTTAGCAAACCCCAAAAAACGCTGCAGAGCCTTAAGATCCCCTGGCTGATCCCATTCAAGCACTGCTCTCACCTTTTCAGGGTCCATACGGAAACCGGAGGCTGACACCAAAAAACCCAAAAACTGAAGTTCCTGTACGGCAAATACACACTTCTCCAGTTTGGCGTATAGTTTATTGTCTCGCAAGATCTGCAACACCTGTCTCACATGCTCCTGATGAGACACAAGATCTGGCGAGTAAATTAAAATGTCGTCCAAATATACAACCACAAACAGCCCCACAAGGTGACGAAAAATGTCATTAACAAAATGTTGGAATACTGCTGGTGCAGTAGTCAGACCAAAAGGCATGACTAGGTTCTCATAATGTCCCTCCGGCGTGTTAAACGCCGTTTTCCACTCATCCCCCTCTTTTATCCTAATCAGATTATACGCCCCCCTGAGATCCAATTTAGAGAACCATTTGGCGCCAACAATTTGATTGAAGAGATCAGGAATAAGAGGGAGTGGATACGGATCTCGAACAGTAATCCGATTAAGTTCGCGGAAATCCAAGCAAGGGCGTAGGCCTCCATCTTTCTTCTTCACAAAGAAGAACCCCGCGGCTACTGGGGAAGATGAAGGTCTAATATGCCCTTTGGCCAGACTTTCAGAAATATAATCTTTCATAGCCTGCCTCTCAGGACCAGAAAGATTATACAACCTAGCTTTAGGCAACTTAGCATCAGGAAGGAGATTAATAGAGCAGTCATACACGCGATGAGGAGGCAACTCCTGACACCCCTCCTCAGAGAAAACATCCCCAAAATCCTCCAAAAAAGGAGGCAATGTACTAGGCACGACCGCACTGATGACTGTGTTCATGCAGTTGCTTTTGCAAAACTCACCCCATTGGCTTATTTCTCTGGACTGCCAATTAATCACAGGGTTATGTTTAACCAACCAAGGAAGTCCCAACACAATGGGAGTAGGTAGACCCTCCAACACATAACAAGATAATTGTTCCCTATGTATTGCCCCTACCCGAAGGTCAATGTTATGAACCTCATGAACAAAGCTACCTTGGCCGAGAGGCCTGGCGTCAATGGAGAATATAGGGATCGGTTTGACCAATACACTCAGATGCATACCTTGAGCCTGAGCAAACTGAGCGTCAACCAGATTAGCCCCGGAACCACTATCAAGAAGAACAGACAATCTCTCCACTCTCGTACCAACTACCACCTCCACTGGTACAAGGAACTGAGAAGAACTGGCGGATGAAATACATACTCCCAGGTTGTCGTCCACCACACAACCTGGGATTAACAGTTTTCCGGCGACTTTTGGCTCAACAAGGCACGGGATGGACATTCTCCAACAAAATGTCCCTCTTTCCCGCAGAAAAAACATCTTCTAGTCCTGCGGCGTACCGCCAATCCCCTCCTACGAAATGATGTCCCTCCCAACTGCATAGGCTCATCCGAACAGACAAGGGGAACCTCAACATAAGGGACTTTAGTGGTAGGTGGAGAAACAACAGGGAGTGGGGTTACCTCACCCCTCTTCCGAAGCCGTCTATCAGTACGGATAGCTAAGGCCATAGCAGCCTCCAGTGAATGAGGAGACTCATACTGAGCCAAAACGTCTTTTAATTTATCAGAAAGCCCATGACAAAACTGGCTCCTAAGAGCTGGGTCATTCCACTGAGTATCTGTGGCCCATCTACGAAACTCAGAAGCAAATTCCTCTGCAGGACGATCTCCCTGCTGTATCTTACGTAATTTTGTCTCAGCAAGAGAGACCCGATCTGGGTCATCATATACCAATCCCAGGGCAGTAAAAAATTGATCTACAGACAGTAGAGCCGGGGATCCCGGAGGAAGGGAAAATGCCCAGGATTGAGGGTCCCCTTGCAGAAGTGAGATAACAATTCCCACTCTCTGCTCATCACTCCCTGATGATCGAGGCCGAAGCCGAAAATACAATTTACATGCCTCCCGGAAGGTGAAAAATTTGTCTCGCCCACCAGTGAACCTGTCCGGGAGAGCTACTTTAGGTTCAACTCTGGTTTGCTCCAGGGGAGACAAAACTTTGGACTTAATGTCCGTCAGCTCCATGGATAATCCCTGCAACTGCAGAGCCAGCTGGGCTACTGGATCCATGGTAACTGGAGATAATTTTTATGGCCAGTGAAAATGTCACGCTGTCTAATGATATGTATACAATGTCAGTAAACTATTAATACAGGAACAACACTCTATACAACAACTAGTATAGCAACATCAGCATGTAAGTATAGAATAGATTTACCTGACACGATATCTGCTGAACTCAGGGTTAATCTTGAGGACTTGATGAGCTGAAACAGGAAAGAGGTGGACCGGGATCTAACCTGACCCTAAACTGGGGTCCTAACTAATCCCTCACCTTGGAGGTACTGATAATGGTTCAGAGGTCCAAGTCTCCAACCTAACCCTGTCTCCTATCAGACCCTGAACCCTGTAATCAGTCCTAAGAAGGATCCTGACTACCACCAAAGGGATATGGGCTGATCTCAGCTAAATACACAGATTAGACATATAAGACAGACAGGATAACACTCGCTTGCATACACACTCAAACACCAAAGGAACATAAATGGTCTGGGAAATAAACTCTAACCAAGTTGAGCTTAGAACAACTAAGGAGCTCACAACTAAAGTCTATACAGATTCATTCCTATCTGTGGTCTGCATGAAGGTTTCACTGGCAACTCCCCAAGCAGACAACCAGGAATTTAAAGGAAACCAATCAACAAATAATCAATTGCAGCCGGGAGAAACTGCACCCAGTCCCAGCACCGAGCACAGACAGAATTAACTCCCTAGCTGCCAAACACAAAGAAACAGCAGATCAGCTGTGAGAAGTCAAAATGTGCAACCGCGACGATCTTCGTGGCAATGCACACATGACACTCCCTACTGATAAACAGCAAGCAACCTCTACCTACTGTTAAGATCGGCAGAAGTAAAATGGAGGTCGGCGGTCAGGGCTTTTATAGACACTGTCACCCCCCTCAAGCAAGCCAAACACTGCAATGCCCTTCTCTTAGATGGTGGTGGATGCTGCCCATGTCATCTCGTTGCCCACAGTGTACGTTCTTGCTCATTGGCTGAAAAAAGGCGCCTGCAAGATATGGAACGATTGCTTGTTTGCCAATGATGGAGAATGACGCTATGGTCGGTTCGCTCGGCGAAACCTGAGTTTGGCGAAAGTCGGTGACTTATGAATCTGACCAACCTGTTTCGCTCAACTCTTCTTAACATGTCACTCTCCACAAGGAGAAACGTTACTACTTGGATCATAATTTTTACAACAAAATTTCCAAAACCATTTTTATAGGGACCACATTACATTTGAAGTGACTTTGAGGGGCCTATATGACAGAAAATACCCAAAAGTGACACCATTTTAAAAACTGCACCCCACAACATGCTCAAAACCACATTCAAAAAGTTTATTAACCCTTCAGGTGCTTCATAAGAATTAATGGAATGTGATAGGAAAAAATAAACATTTAACTTTGTTCACAAAAATTTACTTTTTTTTACTTTCACAAATTTTTTGTGTGATTTCTCCTGACACCCCATATGTGGGAGAAAACCACTGTTTATGGCTCAGAAGGAAATGAGCGCCATTTGACTTTTTGAATGCAAAATTTGCTATAATAATTAGCGGACTCCATATTGCATTTGAAAAGTCCCTCATTTGCCTAATCAGTGGAAACTCCACACAAGTGAAACCATTTTGGAAACTAGATCCCACAGGGAAGTTATCTAGATGTGTGGTGAACACCTTTAACCCCCAGGTGCTTCATAGAAGTTTGTAATGTTGAGTCGTGAAAATAAAAAAAATTCCCACAAAAATGATTTTTTAGCCCAATATTTTGCATTTTCACAAGTGTAACAGGAGAAAATGGACCCCAAAGTTTGTTCAGAAATTTCTTCTTCTTCTAAGTACATCAATACCCCATATGTGGTCAAAAACTGCTTTTGAATCACCAACTCATATACATACAAGAAAAAAAGGTAGCACACTGTAGGCTATAGCTTGCAAACACGAAATATGAAAAATATGAAAAATGAATTGCATCATTACCTTAGAAATATGAAAAATTGAGAAGTCTTAGCGGATAAGATGGCCAAATTATGTGAGCCTGATAGCCACGTCAAGGCTCTTCTCGTATATCAGGTCCTAGCTAATGCCTATCCTCGCTTAGAAAAGTCTGTCTGCATGGGAACATATGAATCCTCTCTCCAGACTAAAATCTACATCTCTGTGGAGGGGTGATGAACCTGTTGTAATTAAAAAGCCTGTGACCACCAGGTGGAGTGCTCAGTAGAAGGTAAATGAATACATATCAAAAAACTGACCGGCACATCCAAACATAGATTCAGTGTGAACAGGTGCTAAACCTAGAGTCACCAACTCATATACATACAAGAAAAAAAGGTAGCACACTGTAGCGCTATAGCTGGCAAACACGAAATATGAAAAATATGAAAAATGAATTGCATCATTACCTTAGAAATATGAAAAATTGAGAAGTCTTAGCGCTAGTGTTGAGCGATATTGCTCGATATCTAAAAATATTGTATCGAAATTGTATCGCCGATAGCACTAAATATCGTCGATATCCGATTCCGATTGCGGAAGTCCAATGTAAGTCTATGGGAACAAAATATCGCAACTAAAAAAAACCTTTATTTCCTTGTAAACACTAAATATACACACATAGAATACATATATATATATATATATACATGTCATTGTGACATATATATTGTGAGACAGTGAGTGAATATGTGATGAATGGGGTGTACATTTCACCTAGGTATAAGGGAAATGTGTGGCTTTGTGGACCTAGTGGTGGAGAAAGGTCACTACACCTCACATTCAGCACACACTTGCAGTACAAGCCTGAAACTACTCAGGTCTTAATTAGGAGACCAGAAGTAGGTGTCTACAAACACAATCTGAGAGCTAGTTTAACCTGGACACAGGAAGGTGTCTCGGCACAAGAAACAGTCTCCAAGAGTGTTAGAGCTGTCTTTAGCCTGGACACAGAGAGGTGTCCTGGCACAAGGAAGCAGTCTCCAAGAGTGTTAGAGCTGTCTTTAGCCTGGACACAGAGAGGTGTCCTGGCACAAGGAAGCAGTCTCCAAGAGTGTTTGAGCTATCTCAGTTTGGGTGCAGGAAGGACCCCGGACATAGGAGTAGTCTCAGTGCGAATCTGTGTGAAGAGCGGCTGAATAGGAGTGGATCTCTCTCGGGTCTGGTCATGGAAGGTGCCTTCAGACACAAGGAGGAGTATCTGTGAAGCTCCATACTGGTAACATATGTGATATGTGTTGTTTTGGGCACAGACTGGTAGAGTCTGGGTCCCGGATAGAGAGGGCCATCTATCTAAGTGTAATTAGAGGCTAGACAAGCCCAGGTTTTCTGTTTATGCTTTGTTTTAATCTGTTTGCTGTGGACTTTAATAAAGCTGGTTGCGGCCAGTTTTGCACCAGAACTGCTGTCTGAATGAACTGTTTTCATGCCATTCTGTCTACCCAGACAGCGATCCTAGAACTAAACCCCCGGAAATGTTACAATATATACATATATGTATAGTTTATACACTTCTACATAGTAAAATATCCTCTGATTCAATTGCCAGGTAAATCCGGCTTCTGTGAAAAGACAGAAGCACCCGACATAAAATGACACTTGGTGTACATAGGGTTAACCATGTCTTTTCATGTCGTTTGCAATCTGATTTGCACAAACAATTACATCAGTCTATGTGTGCAAAATTTCACACCTGTAGGGGTTAATTAAAGGTGTAAATTCGTTGTAAAAAAAACGGACTTTTTTGCTACGAATTTACACCTTTAATTAACCCCTACAGGTGTGAAATTTTGCACACTTACACTCATGTAATTGTTTGTGCAAATCAGATATCAAACTACATGAAAAGACATGGTTAACTCTATGTAAACCAAGTGTCATTTCATGTCGGGTTCTGCATTTTCACAAAAGCCGGCAATTGAATTAGCGGCTATTATACTATGTAGAAGTGTATGAACTATAAATATAAATATATATATATATATGTGCCACAAATTTAATGACATGTATATATATATATGAGGTGTAAAATTGCTGAAAAAAAATGCGTGGGCTCCCGCCCTATTTTCGCAACCAGACAGACAAAGCCAGTGAGAGGGGGCAGATAATAATAGCCCAGAGAGGGACCATTATTTTTGCCCCTCCCCGCTACTAACGTCTGCCCCCAGACACCCCAGAAAGGGCAAATCTCTAATTAGATTTGCCCTTTCTGGCACTTTGCCCGTCTATTCCAATTGCCCTGTAGCGGTGGCGAATGGGTTAATAAGGGGTTAAAATGACTTTGCAATTGAAAGGTCACTTTAAGCCAGGTTAATAATTGAGAGCTGTCAATTAGACAACTATCAATTATTAATCCTATTGTATGAGAGAAAAATCAAACACACACACTTTAATAAAAAAGAAGTTTAATGAAATAATCACACAGTTTTTGACCATATTTTATTTTCCTGCTAAAACCATTTCCTGTAATAAAAATAAAATAATAAAGCAAAATTATTCTTACCAATCCGATGTACAGTCAGGTCCCACGGTGTAATCCTTCAGAAAGGGTTAATGTTTACTGCAGGGACCGCAGCTAATGCTGCAGCCTCACAGTAAACCCCCAAATGAATGAGTCCCTCTCCTGGCTGACAGGAGAAGAAGTGGAAAGCTTAATTGATTGCTTTCCACTTTCACTTCAGGTCAGCCAGGGACACAATCAGTGACGTCAGAGGGAACTGGTTAACAAAAATAGGGGATCCCCTCGAAAAAAATTGGCGTGGGGTCCCCCCTATTTTTGTTAACCAGCCAGATGAAGCAGACCGCTGAGGCCTGGTTTTTCAGGCTGGTAAGGATCCAATATCCATGGACCTTGCAAGCCTGATAATACCAGGCCACAGCAGTCTGCTTAGCTTGGCTGGTTAACAAAAATAGGGGATCCCCTCGAAAAAAAAACGGCGTAGGGGTCCCCCTATTTTTGTTAACCAGCCAAGTAAAATGCAGACTGCTGCGGCCTGGTATTAAAAGACTGTCAAGGCCCATGGATTTTGGCCCTCAACAGCCTGATAATACCAGGCTACAGCAGCCCCACATTTGGCGCATCAAAAGATGTGCCAATTGTGGCACTTTACCCGGCTCTTCCCACTTGCCCTGTAGCGGAGGCAAGCGGGGTAATAAGGGGTTAATGTCACCGTTGATTGCACGGTGACAATAAGCCCGGTTAATAATGGAGAGGTGTCAATAAGACACCGATCCATTATTAATCCCAAAGTTATTAAATGCATAAAAAAAAGACAAAGCAAGAAAAAAGTATTTTAATGAAATAAAAGAGACAACACAGTTTTCATTTCTTTTATTACTCTCTCATTCCTGCGACGCCATCGATCTCCTGTAAAAAAAGAAAAAAAACAAACCAACAGTATACCACCTGTCCGACGCAGTCCATAGTAACGACAGTCCCACGACGATCCAGCTCTGCTACATCGGAATGACAGGCAGAGCCTGTCATCGCGACGCAGCACAGCTGATTACCTGCTTCCCCGGCGGTGATGTCATCGGACTGACTGCTTTACGGCCGGGATTACCCAGCAGTCACTGCAGTTATCGCGAGAAACTGCATGTGACCGCCGGGGAGAAGAGGATGGCGGCCATGAAGCAGTCTAGGATGTGACCGCCGGAGATCTTCTGCCAGGTAAGTGCCGCTGACTCCTGACAGACCCGACCGACGGACACTGACAGTGACAGACCCGACCGACGGACACAGACAGTGACAGTGACAAATCCGATTCCGGTATTCGATAAGACGAAAATATCGAAACGAATTATCGAAAGGCCGATAGAGCTAATATCGGCCGATAGCCGATATTTGCATTATCGTATCGCTCAACACTACTTAGCGCATAAGATGGCCAAATTATGTGAGCCTGATAGCCACGTCAAGGCTCTTCTCGTATATCAGGTCCTAACTAATGCCTATCCTCCCTTAGAAAAGTCTGTCTGCATGGGAACATATGAATCCTCTCTCCAGACTAAAATCTACATCTCTGTGGAGGGGTGATGAACCTGTTGTAATTAAAAAGCCTGTGACCACCAGGTGGAGTGCTCAGGTAGAAGGTAAATGAATACATATCAAAAAACTGACCGGCACATCCAAACATAGATTCAGTGTGAACAGGTGCTAAACCTAGAGTCACCAACTCATATACATACAAGAAAAAAAGGTAGCACACTGTAGCGCTATAGCTTGCAAACACGAAATATGAAAAATATGAAAAATGAATTGCATCATTACCTTAGAAATATGAAAAATTGAGAAGTCTAAGCGCATAAGATGGCCAAATTATGTGAGCCTGATAGCCACGTCAAGGCTCTTCTTGTATATCAGGTCCTAACTAATGCCTATCCTCGCTTAGAAAAGTCTGTCTGCATGGGAACATATGAATCCTCTCTCCAGACTAAAATCTACACCTCTGTGAGGGGTGATGAACCTGTTGTAATTAAAAAGCCTGTGACCACCAGGTGGAGTGCTCAGGTAGAAGGTAAATGAATACATATCAAAAAACTGACCGGCACATCCAAACATAGATTCAGTGTGAACAGGTGCTAAACCTAGAGTCACCAACTCATATACATACAAGAAAAAAAGGTAGCACACTGTAGCGCTATAGCTTGCAAACACGAAATATGAAAAATATGAAAAATGAATTGCATCATTACCTTAGAAATATGAAAAATTGAGAAGTCTTAGCGCATAAGATGGCCAAATTATGTGAGCCTGATAGCCACGTCAAGGCTCTTCTCGTATATCAGGTCCTAACTAATGCCTATCCTCGCTTAGAAAAGTCTGTCTGCATGGGAACATATGAATCCTCTCTCCAGACTAAAATCTACATCTCTGTGGAGGGGTGATGAACCTGTTGTAATTAAAAAGCCTGTGACCACCAGGTGGAGTGCTCAGGTAGAAGGTAAATGATACATATCAAAAAACTGACCGGCACATCCAAACATAGATTCAGTGTGAACAGGTGCTAAACCTAGAGTCACCAACTCATATACATACAAGAAAAAAAGGTAGCACACTGTAGCGCTATAGCTTGCAAACACGAAATATGAAAAATATGAAAAATGAATTGCATCATTACCTTAGAAATATGAAAAATTGAGAAGTCTTAGCGCATAAGATGGCCAAATTATGTGAGCCTGATAGCCACGTCAAGGCTCTTCTCGTATATCAGGTCCTAACTAATGCCTATCCTCGCTTAGAAAAGTCTGTCTGCATGGGAACATATGAATCCTCTCTCCAGACTAAAATCTACATCTCTGTGGAGGGGTGATGAACCTGTTGTAATTAAAAATCCTGTGACCACCAGGTGGAGTGCTCAGGTAGAAGGTAAATGAATACATATCAAAAAACTGACCGGCACATCCAAACATAGATTCAGTGTGAACAGGTGCTAAACCTAGAGTCACCAACTCATATACATACAAGAAGAAAAGGTAGCACACTGTAGCGCTATAGCTTGCAAACACGAAATATGAAAAATATGAAAAATGAATTGCATCATTACCTTAGAAATATGAAAAATTGAGAAGTCTTAGCGCATAAGATGGCTAAATTATGTGAGCCTGATAGCCACGTCAAGGCTCTTCTCGTATATCAGGTCCTAACTAATGCCTATCCTCGCTTAGAAAAGTCTGTCTGCATGGGAACCTATGAATCCTCTCTTCAGACTAAAATCTACATCTCTGTGGAGGGGTGATGAACCTGTTGTAATTAAAAAGCCTGTGACCACCAGGTGGAGTGCTCAGGCAGAAGGTAAATGAATACATATCAAAAAACTGACCGGCACATCCAAACATAGATTCAGTGTGAACAGGTGCTAAACCTAGAGTCACCAACTCATATACATACAAGTCTTATGCGCTATAGCTTCTCAATTTTTCATATTTCTAATCTATGAATCTATGTTTGGATGTGATGGTCAGTTTTTTGATATGTATTCATTTACCTTCTGCCTGACACTCCACCTGGTGGTCACAGGCTTTTTAATTACAACAGGTTCATCACCCTCCACAGAGATGTAGATTTAGTCTGAAGAGAGGATTCATAGGTTCCATGCAGACAGACTTTTCTAAGCGAGGATAGGCATTAGTTAGGACTGATCGAGAAGAGCCTTGACGTGGCTATCAGGCTCACATAATTTGGCCATCTTATGCGCTAAGACTTCTCAATTTTTCATATTTCTAAGGTAATGATGCAATTCATTTTCATATTTTTCATATTTCGTGTTTGCAAGCTATAGCGCTACAGTGTGCTACCTTTTTTTCTTGTATGTATATGAGTTGTGACTCTAGGTTTAGCACCTGTTCACACTGAATCTATGTTTGGATGTGCCGGTCAGTTTTTTGATATGTATTCATTTACCTTCTACCTGAGCACTCCACCTGGTGGTCACAGGCTTTTTAATTACAACAGGTTCATCACCCCTCCACAGAGATGTAGATTTTAGTCTGGAGAGAGGATTCATATGTTCCCATGCAGACAGACTTTTCTAAGCGAGGATAGGCATTAGCTAGGACCTGATATACGAGAAGAGCCTTGACGTGGCTATCAGGCTCACATAATTTGGCCATCTTATGCGCTAAGACTTCTCAATTTTTCATATTTCTAAGGTAATGATGCAATTCATTTTTCATATTTTTCATATTTCGTGTTTGCAAGCTATAGCGCTACAGTGTGCTACCTTTTTTTCTTGTAAAAACTGCTTTTGAGGCACAGTGCAAGGCTCACAAGGGAAGAAGCGCCATATTGAAGTCCAGATTTTGCTGGACTGGCTTGAGTGTGCCATGTCACATTGGTAGAGCCCCTGAGGTGCAAGACCAGCAGAACTCCCCATGAGTGACCCACATTTTACGAACTACACCTCTCACTGAATTCATGTAGGGGTGTATTGATCATATTAACACCACGAGTGTGTCACAGCATTTTATACCATTGGGCAGGGAAGAAAAATAGTTACAGTTTTACCACCAAGATTTTGTGTTAGCCCCAAATTTTACATTTTCATACTAGAAAATGGGTAAAAATGGCACCAAAATTTGTCTCACAATTTCTGCAGAATGTAGAAATACCCCATGTGTGGCTGTACAGTACTGCTTAGCCACACGGCGAGACTTAGGAGGGATGGAGCACTATTTGCCTCCTGGAGCACAGATTTTCCTAGAATAGTTTGTGGACTTCATATACATAGCCCCTAAGTGCTAGAAAAGCAGATTCCTCCCTCAAGTGACTCCATTTTGGAAATTATACCCCTTTGGGAAATAATTTACAAATGTATTGACGATTTTGACTCATGTATGTTTTCCAGAAACAAGCAGTAGTGGATGTGCTAAGGGAAAATTCCAAATTGCTATTGTAATGACCAGTACTTTGTAGTGACCAGTACATTGTAGTGCCCGTACATTGCAGTGACCAGTACGTTGTAGTAACCAGCTCATGCTTCTAGAGACATGCTTCTAGAGACATGCACCTGTTCACTAGGCAGGTTCTCATCGCTACAGAAATGCCAAACATGTGGATGCTAAATGTTGTTTAGACACACTGGAGCTCATAAGAGAGGGGGCATATGGATTTAGGAGCTCAGAATTTGTTGATTTTATTTATACTAACAGTAACATAGAAGCCCCCTGTATTGAGTGGGGAATTTTTTGTGAATTGAGTTGAAGCTTTTATTGGGAACATTTTACATAACATTTAGGATCACATTTATCCGGCGCTGTTCACTAAGAACTGACTTTGGGGTTTCCATCTAAATCTCCGAGTGACGTGGCAGATGAAACCTCCAATGGATCCATTCACTATAAAGAGACAGCAGGGTTACTCTAGTCCCCATCTGACCTCTATTCAGCGGTGTCCTTCTTTTCAAAAGTGCGTTTATAACAAACTAAGAAAGAACAAACTTTTAACCCAAAATAGTGCAAAAGTACATTTTATCAATTATTCAGGGATGAACAAAGCAAAGCAAGGTAGGGGTTGGTGATGGGCGAGTAGCATCGTTGCTCCTGTCTCCCCGAGCATGCTCGAGTGATCTCTGAGTATTTTAGCGTGCCCGGAGAGTTAGCTTTCATCATCTCAGCTGCATGATTTGCGGCTGCTAGACAAGCTCAATACATGTGGGAATTCCCTAACAAACAGGCATTCCACACATGTAATCAGCCTGTTTAGCAGTCGCAAATCATGCAGCTGAGACAACGAAAACTAAATCTCCTAGCACGCCAAAATACTCGGAGACTACCCGAGCATGCTCTGGGAAACCCGAGCAGCGAGTATAATCGCTCATCAATAGTAGGGGTAGAAACAAATGTTCAGGGGGCAAAAAAGAGGACGCACTACCTAAGGGACAATAGTAGTAGCAGCAAGCATGTAATGATCTGGTACTAAAGTGCACATGTGCAATAAGCTGTAACCTGTCTGTATAAATGAGGTGGACCCTCATAAACAATAATACTGTGTGGCAAAAAAATAGGATAAAGTACAAAATGTTATCTCTAAGTAGAGTGACCATATGAATGATGTCAAGTATTACAACCACTGTATACTGTTATCAGGATATGGAGTCATGGTTACCTGTGGAGGATAGTAAGTGGCGGTCCACAATAGTCCCAGGGATGCGCCCACCCCAAATGTAAGTGGGCAAAAAAAAGGACACACTACCCAAGGGACAATAATAGTAGTAGCAAAAAACATGTAATAACCTGATGCTAAAGTGCACATGTGCAACAAGCTTTAACCTATGCTGCTGAAATGTCACAACATGAGTTTGTATAAATGAGGTGAACCCTCATGAACAATAATACTGTGTGGCAAAATTTTTTTTTAATAAAGTGCAAAGTGCTCTCTCTAAGTAGAGTGACCATATAAATGATGCCAAGTATTACAGACACAGTATACTACTATCAGGATATCATGTCATGGTTACCTGTGGAGGATAGTAAGTGGGGGTCCACAATAGTCCCAGGGTTGCGCCCACCCCGACGCGCATTTTGGCATCTGCCTTCGTCATCAAGTGGCGCTATCCAGGGAGAATGTGGAATATATAGTCTGAAAGGCCAATAGGAGCAGGTGTGGGCGTGGCGTGACGCACGCCAGCATTGGAGGTTGCCAGACGCCGTCGCACTGCCACCCCATGTGACCCACGACGCCACAGGCGATTGATGCAGCGAAGGTGGGACATAGTGGCAGGAGGCGGAGACACCTGGAAAGCAATGGGGGTGTGTGTTCCACCTGGCCCGCTGTCATGGGCGGAAGTGAGATAGTAATCACGTGACCAGGTCCTGTCAGCTTACAGGAAGGTCCTAACAATGTCGTGGCTGAAAATTGGAAAATGAGTGAATAATAATAACTGCATTATGGATATGTAGTAGAATTTGATAAAGCAACAATAGAAAAAGAAGAATGAGGAAACAGGGTAAAAGAAAATAAAGAAAAGGAAAAAAAGGAAAAGGGAAATAAAAGTGATGAGAATAAAATGATCATAGAAGGTGAAATGGTAGTGAAAGAGAAATGAAATGATGATATTGTTCAAGAATAAATATAAATAAAAACAAAACAGTGTAAAAGTGAAAAAAAGGGAAGGGAATGAAAATGAGGGAAGAAAATTTCATAGTATATAATATAAGTGCCAAACATAAATGGAAAGTGATGAGAATATACTGATATTTACTAATATGATGACCATGGGAAACATGGAATAACGAAGTGAGAAATTATGTGACAAAAGGAATGTTAATATATATTTGATAATGTGAATAGTTACTTAATGGTGGCAGTGCCCAAAAACATCATAGTAAAAGGATGACGGTGTCCATAAAAAATGAATGACATAATGAAATAAAAAGGAGAGAAAAGTGAAAAAATAAAAAAATTATTAAATAATAAAATGGAGATAACAAATTAAATCGACTGCGGCATCGTGGGGCAGCAGTGCGGCGGCGCATGGCAACCTCCAATGCGGGTGTGCATCACGCCACACCCACACCAGCTCCCATTGGTATTTCAGACTATATATTCCACATCCTCCCTGGAGAGCGCCACTCCATGACGAAGGCAGATGCCGAAACGCACGTCGCAGTGGGTGCATCCCTGGGACTATTGTGGACCCCCACTTACTATCCTCCACAGGAAACCATGACATGATATCCTAATAACAGTATACTGTGTCTGTAATACTTGGCATCATTTATATGGTCACTCTACTTAGAGACAGCACTTTGCACTTTATTCAAATTTTTTTTGCCACGCATTGTTATTGTTCATGAGGGTCCACCTCATTTATACAGACTCATGTTGCGACATCTCAGCAGCACAGGTTACAGCTTATTGCATATGTGCACTTCAGTATCAGATTATTACATGTTTGCTGCTACTACTATTATTGTCCCTTGGGTAGTGCATCCTCTTTTGTGCCCCCTGAATATTTGTTTCTACCCCTACCTTGCTTTGCTTTGTTCATCCCTGAATAATTAATAAAATATACTTTTGCACTATTTTTTGTAAAAAGTTGGTTCTTTCTTAGTTTGTTATGTATTTTCCCGATATGTTTGTCAGTATATCCATGTTATACATGTTTCGCCAGTGATACTATTTCTTATTTATTTAATTTTTCAAAAAATATTTTTTTTGTATAATTTATTATTGATTGTCATATTACATGTATATGTTGTCTTTTCAGTTGTTGTGAAACAACCGAGCTTTGCATGCCTAAAAAGACGGACATCGCCATATCACAGGTCCTACAACTTCCACAGTGCCTCATCTGCTTCATTATAGGGGATCTTATGCTGGGGTTTCTGTTGAAATCATGTATTTCAGAGATTTACATGAAAACCCCGCTACAAACGTTCAGCTCAGAGCGCAGGATAACTGTGAGCCAAGCCTTACTGCAATCTTTGGGAGGCAGAATGAACAAATCAACAGAAGGTTTTATTTATTTTTGACGCCATTCCTCGTGCGGTATAAGTGATTGGACAATTTTATTCTTCAGGTCGGTGCGATTATAGCAATACCAGATTTATATTGGGTTTCTATATTTGGCAGCTGTGACACACTAAAAGACACTTTTTATTGAAAAAATTAGTTTTTGCATCCTCACATTTAGACAGTAAGAATTTTTCCATATTTTGGCCAGTAGAGTCATGTGACAGTTCCTTTTTAGCGGGGACGAGTTGACTTTTTTGGTACCCTTTTAGGGCCATGCACGAAAACAGGTGAGGATCTTGAGAGTATTCACCAGCTGGTGCCTGTGCAATAGATAAATTTATATATAAAATAATGTGTGGTCCCTCTATTTTTGCTAATTAGCACAATCAGGGCCACTATCCATGGCTCCTTCCCAGTCTGAAAATATCAGCCCCCAGATTTAGCTTTTTTAAAGTTATTATTTAAACAATTTTAAAAAAAGGCGTAGGACCTCTATTTTTGATAACAAGCCATTATAAAGTTGAAAGCTGGTGTCTGCACTGATTAGCAAAAATAGAGGAACAGCATGTCATTTTTTTAAATGTATTTATTTATTACACAGGCACTGGCTGGTGAATACTCGCATCAGCCTTGCTGGCTCTCGTTGCTATAGGCAAGACCAGGTGTAGGATGATGAGAGTAGTACTTTTTAATGCTGGTCACAGCTGCTGGCTCACATGCTGTCTTCTGTGTGACAGCCTGGGACCCGGAGTCCTCTTTCCGGCGGCAACAAACTTACCTTCTATCAGAGCAGGTGTCTCTCGCATCACACAGATGAAAGCTTGGGAAACACCAGATGTTCGGGCTGCTGAACAGTAACACGAACTTCAGGGAGACATCCGTGTTTGGGGTCCATGCAAGGACACTAGGTGTTCAGTACAGACCCCAAACTTTACCATTCGGGTTCACCCATTCCTATAAAGAACTTCAAACTACTCAGATAAATGGTAATGCAATATGCAGTGATGACATCAGAAAACAATAGAATAGCTGTCACGACTAGAGTTGAGCGATACTTTCCGATATCCTAAAGTATCGGAATCGGAATGGTATCGCCGATATCACTAAAAAATCGGCGATACCCGATACCGATACCGGAAGTCCCATGTAAGTCTATGGGAACAAAATATCGCAACTAAAAAAACCCCATTCTTTCCTTGTAAACACTAAATATACACACATAGAATACATATATATATATATATACATGTCATTGTGACATATATATACATATATGTATAGTTTATACACTTCTACATAGTAAAATATCCTTTGATTCAATTGCCGGTAAAGCCGGCTTCAGTGAAAAGACAGAAGCACCCGACATGAAATGACACTTGGTGTACATAGGGTTAACCATGTCTTTTCATGTCGTTTGCTATCTGATTTGCACAAACAATTAAATCAGACTATGTGTGCAAAATTTCACACCTGTAGGGGTTAATTAAAGGTGTAAATTCGTTGTAAAAAAAACAGACTTTTTTGCTATGAATTTACACCTTTAATTAACCCCTACAGGTGTGAAATTTTGCACACATAGTCTGATTTAATTGTTTGTGCAAATTAGATAGCAAAGGACATGAAAAGCCATGGTTAACCCTATGTACACCAAGTGTCATTTCATGTCGGGTTCTGCATTTTCACAAAAGCCGGCAATTGAATTAGCGGCTATTATACTATGTAGAAGTGTATGAACTACAAATATAAATATATATATATGTGTCACAAATTCAATGACATGTATATATATATATGAGGTGTAAAATTGCTGAAAAAAAATGCGTGGGCTCCCGCCCTATTTTCGCAACCAGACAGACAAAGCCAGTGAGTGGGGGCAGATAATAATAGCCCAGAGAGGGACCATTATTTTTGGCCCCCCCCGGCTACTTAACATCTGCCCCCAGACACCCCAGAAAAGACAAATCTATAATTAGATTCGCCCTTTCTGGCACTTTGCCCGTCTATTCCCATTGCCCTGTAGCGGTGGCGAATGGGTTAATAAGGGGTTAAAATGACCTTGCAATTGAAAGGTCACTTTAAGCCAGGTTAATAATTGAGAGCTGTCAATTAGACAACTATCAATTATTAATCCTATTGTATGAAAGAAAAATCAAACACACACACTTTAATAAAAAAGAAGTTTAATGAAATAATCACACAGTTTTTGACCATATTTTATTTACCTGCTAAAACCATTTCCTGTAATAAAAATAAAATAAAAAAGCAAAATTATTCTTACCTATCCCATGCACAGTCAGGTCCCACGGTGTAATCCTTCAGAAAGGGTTAATGTTTACTGCAGGGACCGCAGCTAATGCTGCAGCCTCAAAGTAAACCCCCAAATGAATGAGTTCCTCTCCTGGCTGACAGGAGAGTAAAGGCTGGGTCTCACATAACGATACACCAGCGATCCCGACAACGATATGCACTTGTCAGGATCGCTGGTGTATCGCTACATGATCGCTGCTGAGCTGCCAAACAGGCAGCTCAGGCAGCGATCTGGGACAGCGACACTGCGGGTAACATCGCTTAAGGGCCCGTATCACATAGCGATATCGCTACCGAGATCGCTGCTGAGTCACTAGTTTTGTGACGCAGCAGCGAGCTCACCAGCGATATCGCTGTGTGTGACATTCAGCGACGATCAGCCCCCCTGCCGGGTATCGCTGATCGTCGCAGAAATGTCAGGACCTTTTTTTGATCGCTGGTTTCCCTCTGACAGGCACGCATCGCTGCGTGTGACAGGCGGGAGACCAGCGATCCGCTGGTAACCAAGGTACACAGCGGGTTTCCAGGCACCGCGCAGCGCTTGGAAACCCGCTGTGTACCTTGGATACCAGCTCCCTGCATCAGGGCGCTGGTATCCAAGGTACACAGCGGGTTTCTAGGCACAGCCCCGCGCCTGGAAACCCGCTGTGTACCTTGGTTACCAGCGGATCGCTGGTCTCCCGCCTGTCACACGCAGCGATGTGTGCCTGTCAGCGGGAAACCAGCGATCAAAAAAAGGTCCTGACATTTCAGCGACGATCAGCGATACCCGGCAGGGGGGCTGATCGTCGCTGAATGTCACACACAGCGATATCGCTGGTGAGCTCGCTGCTGCGTCACAAAACTAGTGACTCAGCAGCGATCTCGGTAGCGATATCGCTATGTGAGACGGGCCCTTAAGTGGAAAGCTTAATTGATTGCTTTCCACTTTCACTTCAGGTCAGCCAGGGACACAATCAGTGATGTCAGAGGGAACTGATTAACAAAAATAGGGGTTCCCTTCGAAAAAAAAATGGCGTGGGGTCCCCCCTATTTTTGTTAACCAGCCAGATGAAGCAGACCGCTGAGGCCTGGATTTTCAGGCTGTTAAGGAGCCAAGATCCATGGACCTTGCCAGCCTGATAATACTAGGCCACAGCAGTCTGCATATCTTGGCTGATTAACAAAAATAGGGGATCCCCTCGAAAAAAATTGGCGTGGGGTCCCCCCTATTTTTGTTAACCAGCCAGATGAAGCAGACCGCTGAGGCCTGGATTTTCAGGCTGTTAAGGAGCCAAGATCCATGGACCTTGCCAGCCTGATAATACCAGGCCACAGCAGTCTGCATATCTTGGCTGATTAACAAAAATAGGGGATCCCCTCGAAAAAAATTGGCGTGGGGTCCCCCCTATTTTTGTTAACCAGCCAGATGAAGCAGACCGCTGAGGCCTGGTTTTTCAGGCTGGTAAGGATCCAATATCCATGGACCTTGCAAGCCTGATAATACCAGGCCACAGCAGTCTGCTTAGCTTGGCTGGTTAACAAAAATAGGGGATCCCCTCGAAAAAAAAACGGCGTGGGGATCCCCCCTATTTTTGTTAACCAGCCAAGTAAAATGCAGACTGCTGCGGCCTGGTATTAAAAGACTGTCAAGGCCCATGGATTTTGGCCCTCAACAGCCTGATAATACCAGGCTACAGCAGCCCCACATTTGGCGCATCAAAAGATGTGCCAATTGTGGCACTTTACCCGGCTCTTCCCACTTGCCCTGTAGCGGTGGCAAGCGGGGTAATAAGGGGTTAATGTCACCGTTGATTGCACGGTGACAATAAGCCCGGTTAATAATGGAGAGGTGTCAATAAGACACCGATCCATTATTAATCCCAAAGTTATTAAATGTATAAAAAAAAGACAAAGCAAAAAAAAAGTATTTTAATGAAATAAAAGAGACAACACAGTTTTCATTAATTTTATTATACACTCATTCCTGCGACGCCATCGATCTCCTGTAAAAAAAGAAAAAAAACAAACCAACAGTATACCACCTGTCCGACGCAGTCCATAGTAACGACAGTCCCACGACGATCCAACTCTGCTACATCGCAATGACAGGCAGAGCCTGACATCGCGACGCAGCACAGCTGATTACCTGCTTCCCCGGCGGTGACGTCATCGGACTGACTGCTTTACGGCCGGGATTACCCAGCAGTCACTGCAGTTATCGCGAGAAACTGCATGTGACCGCCGGGGAAAGAAGATGGCGGCCATGAAGCAGTGCAGGACGTGACCGCCGGAGATCTTCTGCCAGGTAAGTGCCGCTGACTCCTGACAGACCCGACCGACGGACACTGAAGTGACAGTGACAATCCCGATTCCGGTATCCGATAAGACGAAAATATCGGAACTCGGAATCGGAATTCCGATACAGCTAATATCGGCCGATACCCGATATTTGCAGTATCGGAATGCTCAACACTAGTCACGACTCTTTTGCCGGTATCCTTCCCTGTCCCTAATGCTAGGGATGACCTAGCTCACGCTGTTCCCTGGATTACTTCTGATGGTGAAGATACCAAGGCCACATACCTTGCCTTAGCTCCTAAATCTGCCCTCAGTCTGTACCCTTCCCCCACCCAGAAAAGAGGGGAGTAGTAGTGCACCATAATACACCAACAAGACTAATAAGGTAATTTGAACAGGGATAAAGGAAAATACCAATCATACAAATATACTCACATAAACCACAGAGGTTACATCAGCGAGTGGAGGATGGGATAAAACCAAAGTAAGAGAAGAAGGGGAATTGGCAACACACCCCAAACCTAGCAACAGTCACAGATAAATCCACCAAATGACTTCTCAAACATGAACCACCAACCAATAATCTCCAGCCATGCAGCAAAAGCTAACTCTGACAATGAGTGCTTGCCAGGGCCCAGTTTATATAGGAGATGGGAGTGGCTAACAGTGAACAGCTGAACCTTAATGTAGAAAAGCTTCCAGGAGCTCTCAATTGAGCAGATTAACCCCTGCAGTGCTAAAAGAAAACTGCATTATTTAATATGAAGGGAAGTGCTTCAAATCAGTGCAGGTGTAGGAGAAATCAGATGCTGCAGTCTTCTGGCTGCTCTCTATCGCAATAAATTTGTGACTATAGCTATGGAAAATCAACAATGAAGTCACTGGACAAGGTCTTCAAAACAAGGAACTGATAGGGGATTCAGAGAATCCCTTTAAGATTTCCTTCTCATATAAAAGAGATTTTGACATAACCTGTGTCCTGTCATCTAGCTGGGACAGCATGACCCAGCTGTCACATGACACAATCTATTGATAACGAGCACTGTGTTGATCAAAGGTGACTAATTATGGGTGCTGGTGCTAGAAATAATCAATAAAACTAATAAAAGGCCCATTATCCTTATGGTGATTAGACCAAATGTGCTGATATTTGAGACTCCCATAATAAACACCTATTTGCCTTTTGACTGTAATGGAAAGTCACCTGATGGATAATAATGTTTCACCTGTAATAAAAAGTTCGGCTTACTTGCAATAACAAGTTTTGACATGCGCATAGCACAGAGATGACATAATGTATACGCCTATCCAAAAGAGTATATAAAACCATCTGTTGAAAAAACTTTATGACATTTGATTCAGACACTTCCTGTTTCTGTCTCTATCCATCACTTGCTCCAGCATCCAAATTTGGCCACCATCCAATATATTTGATGGTCTGACTTGAAGACAACACTAACATTTTGGTGTCCTGGGTGGGAGGTCCAAAACAGAAAAATTCCAAATATCTGATTTCCGGCAAGCGCAGACTGAGGATCAGAGGACACGCAGACAAATCCCGGGAAGGTAAGAGCCTTTAGCATCTTGCAAACTCTTTCTGTGTCTCCACCTGTTCAACAGTCTGCAAATCTTCTCACATGACCAGCCCCTATTGTTTGGCAAAGAACCGTTGAATATCCTAGTGATATGTAAAAAGTATATTGGACTGGGTAACCCTCTGTGCTGCTATTCCTGTTATATGTCTGCTATATGTCTAGCATGTGATTGAAGTGTGAATGTATGTCTCACCCTTGAGGGTGCGTTCTCTTGGGGAGTGATAGAGATACGGTGTAAAAAGCCAATCGAATCAGGATAGGTCCTCTGCAGTTCTCTCCAGTGACACCCAGTGGGCGCTCTGAGTCAGGGGATAAGTCTGTCTTCTGTATTGTCTTATATGCACAAGCTGCTCCTGTATGGTGCTAGAGAATCTTGAGGTAGTTTAAGTCATATTAGTCAGTAGAGTTGAGCGATACTTTCCGATATCCTAAAGTATCGGAATCGGAATGGTATCGCCGATATCACTAAAATATCGGCGATACCCGATACCGATACCGGAAGTCCCATGTAAGTCTATGGGAACAAAATATCGAAATTAAAAAAACCCCATTCTTGCCTTGTTGGTTAATTGTACATGAAGGAAAACAAGAAAGAGTAATGTAGAATGTATTGGGGAAGGTTGAGGAGACATTAAAGGCATAGATGTTTAACCCAATCAAATGGAATAGCATAAATATTTTTTTTTTTAAAGATGTTCGGATTGACGAAGAAATTGACAATGTTAACGTTTTTTATATTTTGGCAAATATGTATATTACACAACTTCCATGCTCTTCATCTTCACCTTTTTAACTTTTCACACACTTTCTCCTTCATAATCTTCTGCAGCATCATCTTTTTCATCAAATTATTCTTCATCTTCACCTTCTTTATCTTCTTCTTAAACTTCTTGCTATTCATCTTTGTTAACATTACTCATATTCTTCTTATTAAACTATTATTCTTATTCATATTCTGCTTCATCTTCTTCATCATATTCTTATTTGTGACAGAGAATCCTGTACTTGTAATCTGTCAAAGTATGAATTTTTCATCCTTCCGTTCTTGCTGTCACAAAAGATTTAAATTACAACAGTATTTGTCCGTGTTCAGTTTAGCCTGCAGCAGCAGGCATTTTCCAGGGGCACCACGAGGAGGAACGGACTCACCCCCATACACTGCTTAGTCTTCTTCTGCTTAGAATTTAGAGCATATATTTTGCTCTTCATTTTGGTCTTATACTTCATGTTCTTCTGCTTTTAGATCTTCTGCTTATTGTTCTTGTGTCTCTTGTTCCGTATCTTGTATTTGTAGCACAATCTTGTACCAGCTGATGTTACTGGGACACGGTTACTAAGCAGGAGGTACCTGTGCTCCAAAGCACTACCAAGGACCAGCAGACGTTGCTGGAACTCGGATACCGAGATGGAGGCACCTAGGCCAAAGGCACTGCGGAGAACCAGTTGACGGTACTGGAACCCGGACGGGTAGCAGAAGGTACAAGAGCCAATGCAAGTAACGAGGACCAGCTGACTGTGCTGGAAACCGGAGGGGCAGCAGAAGGAAAAGAGCCAATGGCACAACCGAGGACCAGCTGACGTTACTGGGACACGGTTACTAAGCAGGAGGTACCTGTGCTCCAAAGCACTACCAAGGACCAGCAGACGTTGCTGGAACTCGGATACCGAGATGGAGGCACCTAGGCCAAAGGCACTGCGGAGAACCAGTTGACGGTACTGGAACCCGGACGGGTAGCAGAAGGTACAAGAGCCAATGCAAGTAACGAGGACCAGCTGACTGTGCTGGAACCCGGAGGGGCAGCAGAAGGAAAAGAGCCAATGGCACAACCGAGGACCAGCTGACGTTACTGAACCCCAGTAACACAGGAGCAAGTGTTGACTGTTCTAACAGCACTTCCGAGCAACAACTGGCGGTGTTGGAGCCCAGGTCAAGGAGGATGTTTAAATACTAGATCAAGTAATTTCCTTGTTACCTGTCAATTTTAAATGTCTATACTTCAAACAAGAGAAAGATAACCTTTACTACCATAAGATGATGATTTCATTTAAACTAATATCTAGATAAATAAAGAATTGACAAACATAAACACATACATTAACATGTTGAACAGCAATGCAAACCACAAAATAAATTAGTTAAGGAATCTGCTATACGGTTGTACATAAAAGCATACAAGTACAAATCTGAATCCATTAATGATGGATAAGTAACAGTATGTACACCATTTTTATTGTATAGACAATGAATGTCTGACTTCAAAACATCATCAGCATTACAAGTTATCTGTGATATTACTAAAATGTTCCATTTGCTGAATAATGTCACTAAATATTTTATACAAAATTATACAATTTCCATCATGTAATACTCATAATATGTGGCAATAATCATTTTTATTAACAAACATAACCTTTAAAAAGTGCATAGTGCATAGTGAAAATTGCTATTTATGGCTGACTGTGACTGTCGACTTGGAAGCATGACAACAGATAGATAAGGTATATATAGATGAGACTGCATAGCCACAGATGGTGAATTGCGATGTAATACTGTACCTCAATAAAGTGTGCGTCACTACTACATAATTTTTTTTATATAGCTTTATAAACAGGGTACATGGATGTATGCTTGTGCCTTTGTTTTGACGCACAGACTGCCTTCCTGCTGAGACGCATTGGGTAGTGAACAGTTGTGTGCAGTGTTCACTGCAGTCTCTGCGGAATAACCACACTTAGACCTTATAACTTTTCAGACTTTCTTTATCAATCTACCAAGATGAAGAAGGCAGGGAGTAAGGCACGTGGTCGTGGAGTTTCTTCAGGGAGAGGACGTGGGGATTCTGTGGCTGCTGCGGCCCCCAGTGACACAGCATCCACCAGTTTTCCCCGTGAGCGTTCCTTTATGCGCACTTTTGTAGGAGCTCGGAGTACCCCCCTGCTGCGGGAAGAACAAATTGAAGCCGTTGTTGTTTGGATGTCAGCCAATGCATCGACTTCAATTGCTTCCACCTCCTCTCAGGACCACAGCACTGTTGGGCAACCATCTGTCTCTTCACCGCCTGGCAAATTGCCCAGGCAGTCAGAGAGTTCTGTACAGGAGCCAGCTGAGTGTCTGCTTCTGTTCTCAGAATCTATTGGCTTGCAAACAGGGGCCCAGCCAAGCAGCATTCTGTAATGTGAAGAGGGAGTATGCAGTGATGCGCAACAGCTGTGTCTCTCTGAATCTGAAGAGGCGGGTGAGACAGTGCCGATGGTCAGCACACCGCAGAACGCATCTGATGATGATGAGACCCAGGTGCCAGTTTCTGTTGAGCATGGTGCTGGCCAGACCACCCAACAGCAGGTGTTGGAAGAGGGTAGTGGAGATGATGAGGTCCAAGACCCAACATGGCATGAGGAACAGGAAGGTGGTGGGAGCAGCTCAGAGGAATAATAATAATATTTATTTATATAGCGCCATCATATTCCGCAGCGCTTTACAGTTTAGCAGTTTCAGAACACAAGTCATAAGTAACAACGTTAACAATACAATAATTTAAGCTAAATAAGTCGCCCCTGCTCGTGACAGCTTACAATGTACAATGAGATGGGGGAGATACAAAGTATAGGTGTTTATATACAATGGTGCATTTACAATGATGTTCCAGCCATCTTAAGGGACTGAGGGATGGAGATAGTGAATGGGCTAGAGACACACACACACTTACACAGAATACATAGAATGACTTTGATTAGTGAATGTGATAGGCCGCTCTGAACAAATGTGTTTTGAGGGAGCGCCTGAAACCATGCAAATTGTGGATAGTCCTAATTTCTTGGGGTACAGCATTCCAGAGGATTGGCGTAGAGCAGGAGAAGTCTTGGAGTCGGGAGTGGGAGGTACGTATTAGTGCAGAGGTTAGTCGAAAGTCGTTTGCAGAGCGCAGCAGTCGGTTAGGCCGATAGATAGAAATGAGGGAGGAGATGTAGGAGGGGTGCTGCACTGTGGAGAGCTTTGTGGGTGAGAACCAGTACTTTGGTTGAAAGCTGGGAGAGGCCTAGAGAAATGGTTAGTGATAGAAGGAAGATAGAGGAAGACATTGCCCCAACGGTACAAACAGGAGGGAGAGTTAGGCTGCAGACTCGGTTGCCTGTAGCCTCCAGTTTGGCACCTGTTCGGAGCAGTTGTCTTCCAAAAGTCAAAACGTGCGCTCCCAGGACTTGCACTGCGTGGTCCTTTTTTCACACACTTGCACATGATATTTGCTATGTGAAATGCAAGCTGTGTAATCAAAAATTAAAAATAGCTAAAAGTGTCAGTCACCTCAATACCACAAATATGTGGAAACATGTGCGGACAAAGCACGTAGTTGAGTTACAAAGACACACTAGAGATGTAGGCCAACCTACAGCAGCACCTACATCTTCAGGTTGTGTTGAAGCCTCTTCATCGAGCTCACACACAGCTGGTTCTGCTTCCTCACAGGATCGCCATGGAAGAACCTCGGCCACTGTTGTCCAGAGACAAACTGTTATTCCACACACAGCAGCAAGTTCCCTGTCATCCTCACACTCCCAGGCCACAAAACAGCCATCGGTAGCACAGGCATGGGATAAAAGACGGCCATACTCCGCAAACCATGCACGAGCACAGGCTCTGAATGCTGGCATTGCAAAACTCCTGTCCCTTGAAATGCTGTGATTCAGGCTGGTGGAGACAGACAGTTTCCGTAACTGAATATCATTGTCAATCCCACAATACAATGTGCCAAGCCGATTTCATTTCAGCAGGCAAGCCGTCCCTGGTCTGCAAAAGCATGTTGAGGGAAAAATTAAACATGCGCTACTAAAAGCCCTCAGTAGCAAGGTCCACCTGACCACCGATGCGTGGACCAGTACCCATTGTTATGATCTGCTACAACCAGTAAGGAAAGAAGGAATTCTGTCCCTACAATACAACTAAGCTGAATCCCTACGATGTAACGGGGAACCTGATCCTGCGACCAGACCCGCTAAAGTCCTCATCTAGTGTGAACGAAGACCTATAGTTGCGAGGGAGTAATCCCTACAAGATCTAGGGACTGTGAGAAAAGGTGGACACCTCCTAACATAAATTGTAGCATGGATAATTAAACAGAAAAATAAATACTTTGTGATCCTAACATCAAGCAAAACTGACAGATTAAGGCACCTAAGCACCCGGCTAGCTTAACAGTAGATAATACAATGAAGTCAAGCAAAGCCAGAAGGGCGGAGCCAGACTAAATAGGGAAAAAAGGTCATGTGACCAGCAAACTGAAACAAAACCTAACAAGAGGGTTCTAACACCCATGGCCAGGGACAATACCTTTCCCTCACTGCCCATTGGGTCAATGTTGTGCAGCCGGGTACTGATCTTGCGAGTGGCGCTGTACGTGTTCTGCCAACTCCAAGGATTGCAGGAATCAAGTCTGTACAATTGATTCCTCCTCCTATTCCAGTTCCTCAGAATCATCGCTGCAGGAGCCGTCACGGTCTACCTCCACATGGACCCGTGAACGTTTAACTGTTGCGACCGATATGAGCACAGCCGTGTCCAAATGTCAACAGGCCATCCTGAAATTAATTTCCATGGGGAATCTTAGCCACACAGCGCAGGAGCTCTGTAATGCCATAAAGCAGGAGAGCGACGTGTGGTTTTTGGAAGAGAATCTACAGGCAGGCTTGGTAGTGTGTGACAATGGCCGAAATCTGGTGTCAGCTCTGGGCCTTGGCAACCTCACTCACATACCATGTCTGTCATATGTGCTCAACTTGGTCGTGCAGAGTTTTTTTGAGGGACTATCCGGATCTTGATGCACTGCTGCACAAGGTCCGCCTAGAGTGCGCTCACTTGCGACGTTCCAGCATGGCCAGATCGCTGATTGCAGCTCTGCAACGCAGATTTCACCTTCATGAACATCGCATCATATGTGACGTACCCACCAGGTGGAATTCCTCGTTACATATGTTGGAGCGGTTGTGTGAGCAGCAGCCAACAGTAATGGAGTATCAGCTGCATCAGGCGCAGTCAACTCGCAATTTGCGCCGTTCACACTTCACCACTACTGAGTGGGCCTCTATAATAAGAATAATAATATTATTTATTTATATAGCGCCATAATATTCCGCAGTGCTTTACAGTTTAACAGTTTCAAAACACGAGTCATAAGTAACAACGTTAACAATACAATAATTAAAGCAAAATCAGCCGCCCCTGCTGGTGAAAGCTTACAATCTACAATGAGGTGGGGGAGATACAAAGTACAGGTGTTTATATACAATGGTGTTTTTACAATGATGGTCCAGCCATTTTAAGGAAGTGAGGGATGCATGGAGATAGTGAATGGGCTACACACACAGAATTACACATAGAATGACTTTGATTAGTGAATGTGATAGGCCACTGTGAACAAATGTGTTTGAGGGAGCGCCTGAAACCATCCAAATTGCGGATAGTCCTAATTTCTTGGGTAGAGCATTCCAGAGGATTGGCGCAGCGCGGGTGAAGTCTTGGAGTTGGGAGTGGGAGGTACGGATTAGTGCAGAGGTTAGTCGAAGGTCGTTTGCAGAGTGCAGCAGTCGGTTAGGCCGATAAATATAAATAAGGGAGGAGATGTAGGGGGGTGCTGCGCTGTGGAGAGCTTTGTTGGTGAGAACCAGTAATTAGAATTGGATCCTATAATGAATGGGCAGCCACTGCCAGTGTAATGAGTGGCGAATAACTCTATGAAGGATATCTGCCACGTTTTGCGTGCGTTTGATGAGTCAACGCGGATGGCGAGTGCAGATGATGCACTAGTCAGCCTGACTGTCCCCCTTATCTGCCTGCTTCAAAAAACACTGCAAGCACTAAGGCATGAGGTTTTGGAAGAGGTGGAGGATGAGGAGTCACAAATTCCATCACCTTCTGGACAGTCAGCGCAACGTGGTTCCTCACAAAGGGCTGGAGGACTTTCAAAGTACCATGCTGTATCAACAATTGAACCTCCAGAGTCGCTGTCTATATTTTCATAACCATTACAAACTTTTAATGTATTTACAAAGCACATAATGTACATTTTTTGTCTATCCTTTTGTAATGCTATTGTGTTTCCATAAACTGATGTTACAGAATTATGATACAAAGTTTTTAAATTTTGAGTTTTAAATTTTGTAAATTTATATGTATTTGAAGGACTTTGTGAGGAGGATGAGGAGGAGTCAATGGAGGAGGAAGACATTGCTCCAGAGGGAGGTAGACAATGCTCTAGTCAGTATGTAGACCAAGGGTGGGGTGATGCACAGCAGGCGGAGATGACGCCTCTTGCAGGGGACAACGTTTCTTGGCCAGTTGGGAGTCTGCAGCACATGGTTGATTTCATGCTGCAGTGGCTGAGAAACGACTGCCGCATCGAACACATTCACACCACGTCTGATTATTGGGTGTACACCCTCCTAGACCCTCGCTACCGGGACAACTTACAAAGCCTCATCACACCGTTGAACCGGGAGCGTAAAATGCGGAAGTACCAAGACACACTGGTGCAATCCATAATGTTCTCCATTCCAGCCGAGAGCACTGCTGCTGCTACTGATTTACAAAGCAGCTCTGTGCGTCGAGGCAGTGGAGACAGCTCTGCAACAAGAGGGAGCACAAGCAGCGCCTCTGCACAGGGCAAGAACAGTATGTTCCAAATGTGTCGAAGTTTTGTGGCAGCGCCACCAATGTCTACACCATCCGAGACGGCTCCAGTCAGCAGGAGGCAACATTTCCGTAAGATGGTGACAGACTACATGTCTTGCCCTCTCAGTGTACTCTCAGATGGCTCTTCCCCATTCAAGTTTTGTGTCTCTAAGCTGGATACATGGCCAGAGCTTAGCCAGTATGCATTGGAGGTGCTGGCTTGATCTGCTGCCAGTGTATTATCGGAGCGCGTCTTTACTGCTGCAGGTGGTGTACTAACAGACCGTTGCATGCGACTATCCTACGATAATGTAGAACGGCTTACTTTTCTGAAAATGAACTAGGCATGGATCTCGCCTGAATTTGCCTGTCCGGTTTCAGATTAACTAACTGGTTGGCAACGTTTTCCATGTCTCCTGTTATGTTCATCTTTCTACCACCTGAGCTATACTCCCTGGGCTACAACACTGCCAGTTGCTGCTCAGAAGTGTCGTGTCTACAGACCAATACACAAGCTATAGTGATAGTGGGGTTCAGTAACGCCTGCTGTTCCCCTGCTGTGTGTCCGGCAAAAATTACTGCTACCTAGCTACACATGTTTAAAAAAACATGACATGTTAAAGTGGCTAGTGCTACACATAGATATCAGGCTACACCCTTATTTCTAAGCTGTAAACAAGTGAAACGTCAAATTTAAAACCATTCAATGATTAGTGTTGGTAACAAATCTGTAACTAAATAATTGTGACATATTATGGCAGATATCCACATGTCTAACACAAATGCTAACACAAAAGCATACTTATGCTATAGGGTACTGATGGTGAACCTTCTCACTCCATAACTTTGACCAATCCAACTCACATCATGCCTCAAATGCTGCAATGTTGGAAGTGCATAATGTGGGTTGAACTTTGACAACAGCTGCAGTGCGAAGGTTATCCTTCTGTGTTCTTGGCTTTTAAATAAAAGCATACAAGTAAATATAATAATACATTGTTGATTAAGGGACATGATGTACACCTGTAATATTGTGCAAACAATGGATGTAGGACTATTCCTCTTCAACATTACTTATATTTGTGTCATTTGAAAAAATACATATTTTAGTTAAAAATTAAAAACCCATGTTCAGTAGCTGTGAAAGGCCCGTTTGTGTACTTCTATATTGTTTGCAACCAATGTATTGTATACGGATGGAAGCACGTCACTGTAATAGATTTGAATTATTTTAAATAGAATAAAGCAGCACCAATTTTAGAAAAATGACAAGGATGAGCCAGTGACAGACACTCAGCAGAGTACACGCAGCGGTGGTTGAAGAAGTAAATGGAGCGTGATGTGCACTCAAAAAAGTAAAAAACACAGACTGAAGTGAACACTGAAACACAACTGTCCACAATCTGTGAAAGGCTACTCCTTTGTGTACTTCTATAGTGTTTGCAACCAATGTATTGTATACGGATGGAAGCGCGTCACACTAATAGATTAGATTTATTTTAAATGGAATGTAGCAGAACCAATTGGAGATAAATGAAAAGGATGAGCCACTGAGACACGCTCAGCAGAGTACAAGCAGCAGTGCTTGAACAAGTAACTGGAGCGTGATGTGCTCTCAAAAAAGTAAAAAACACAGACTGAAGTGAACACTGAAACACAACTGTCCACAATCTGTGAAAGGCTACTCCTTTGTGTACTTCTATAGTGTTTGCAACCAATGTATTGTATACGGATGGAAGCGCGTCACACTAATAGATTAGATTTATTTTAAATGGAATGTAGCAGAACCAATTGGAGATAAATGAAAAGGATGAGCCACTGAGACACGCTCAGCAGAGTACAAGCAGCAGTGCTTGAACAAGTAACTGGAGCGTGATGTGCACTCAAAAAAGTAAAAAACACAGACTGAAGTGAACACTGAAACACAACTGTCCACAATCTGTGAAAGGCTACTCCTTTGTGTACTTCTATAGTGTTTGCAACAATGTATTGTATACGGATGGAAGCGCGTCACACTAATAGATTAGATTTATTTTAAATGGAATGTAGCAGAACCAATTGGAGATAAATGAAAAGGATGAGCCACTGAGACACGCTCAGCAGAGTACAAGCAGCAGTGCTTGAACAAGTAACTGGAGCGTGATGTGCACTCAAAAAAGTAAAAAACACAGACTGAAGTGAACACTGAAACACAACTGTCCACAATCTGTGAAAGGCTACTCCTTTGTGTACTTCTATAGTGTTTGCAACCAATGTATTGTATACGGATGGAAGCGCGTCACACTAATAGATTAGATTTTTTTCCACTAAAATGGAGCAGCACCAATTAGAGAAAAATGTGAAGGATGAGGCAGTGACACACGCTCAGCAGACTACAACCAGCAGTGGTTGAAGAACTAACTGGAGCGTGATCTGCACTCAAAAAATCAAAACCTCACAGACTGCAGTGAACACTGAAACACAACTATTCACTATCTGTGAAAAGCTCCTTTCTGTACTTCTATAGTGTTTGCAACCAATGTATTGTATACGGATGGAAGCACGTCACACTAATAGATTTGATTTTTTTCTAATATAATGGAGCTGCACCAATTCCACTAAATAAAATAAAAAAAAAAAGAGTCAGTGACACGTGCAGATGCCTATAAACAGCGGTGGATGCAGAGCAAACTGCAGCGTCACCTGCACTGTCACACACACACCTTGCACAGAGCTGTTAAAACAACACTGGCAAAATGAAGCTTTACACAGCGGTTGGTAAACTAGCCTGCCTCAAGCACAGTAGTACACAAAATCGCAATATCTAACTGTCCCTCAGAGTCAGCACAGCAGCGTTCTGTCCCTAACTGAGTTCACAGCACAGTGACGCTAAAATGGCTGCGGCGCCTTTTATAGTGCATTCTGACATCATTTCAGCAGCCAATCACAGCCATGCCATTAGTTAAGATGACCGCATCATTACAGGATGTGCCCACACTTCGTAGGATTCCTCATTGGCTGACTAAAATCACATTGCCTCTCAAAGAATTATGGGAACTTCCGATTCCGGTATACGATATTGAAAAAGTATCGGAATTAAGTATCGGAATTCCGATAACGCGAATATCGGCCGATACCCGATACTTGCGGTATCGGAATGCTCAACACTATTAGTCAGCTTATTGTTAGTTGGGTTTGCTCTCTGGTTGATATGCTAGGCTCAATTTAAGGGACATGCCATTTCTCACTGAGAGGCTGTGAGGATAGTCAGAAATAGCACCAGGACAGGGGGGTTGCACTGCATAGCTTAGAGATATTTTATCTAGACAGTCAAGGCAGGGCATATATGTATTAACATTTGTTTGTTGAATAATTGTGTGTGGAAGAAGGTGATGATAAATGAGACTCCAAGCATGAACTGAATGACCGTATGCAACTAGGTGTGATCCCGGGTCAACTGGCACCAGGGATAAAACAGAGGTACACTTAAAAAAGGTGAAAACACATAGTCACACTTGTGAGAATGAGATAAGCTGGAACCAAATATTCTGATGTTGTTGTGAAGCTAAGCAGAAAGACTGGGAACACGTAGTCTGGCTTGTCCTGTCCATGTCTCCTGGTGGCTTATAGTTTTGCGATAATCTGACTAATATTTGGGGAGGCTCTAAGTGAACAACTGTGTGCTAAATGCTTTGCAGATTTTGTGTGGGTTGTGCATGTTTCAGTAAAAGGTCAGACGAGAATCGTGTCCTTTATGGAAGGTGGTTACTAACAAAAGTAGTTCCAAGGACCACCCCTTGGCCAAGATTAAGATTTGTACCACAAGGAAATATTCAGTGGTCACTCTGGCATGTGAATATCCATGCCCTTAAATGATTCTCATTTAAACCATACCACAACAGACTTGAAAAACAACGCCCTTAATTTACGTTAAAGTCCGGACGGACAGGTCTTTCACACAAAGCAACAAAAGAACAGTGGAGGGCACCATACAGTATAAAATGAAAAAAGGCATCAGCCTGGAGTATGTCAAAGACAATGAGTAAAGAGCAAAAGAAAAAGAAGACATACCAAAAACCAGGGATGCCAAAACATGAATAAGTGATAATATAACAATTTATTTAAACAACTGCAAAATCACACCACAATTAGTTAAAACAATTAAAAACAAGGCAAAAAGCCCCATGATAGGGAAAAAGCCCCCGAAACAACCCACAGACAAATATATAATATAAAGTGCAAATTGGTGCAATTATGTAAATACCATAGTCATGAAAAAATACAGTATTAAATACATCAATGGTATATATACTTAATACAATAAATAAATGGACCCCCCAAAGGTCAAAATGCATAGAGAGGAAAAAAAAACCTTTATACCAAAATCCAGATAATGGAACACTATATAGTTGACTGATCTTAAACAAAAATATTTAGACTTGAGAGTCCTCAGTGGTTGATACCTTTTAATGGCTAACTGAAAAGATGGTAACAAATTGCAAGCTTTCGAGACTACTCAGGTCTCTTCATCAGGCATAGACTAATACAACATCTGAAGAATCACATATTTATACACAAAA
>JARQOD010004061.1:0-58429 GCA_033576555.1 Oophaga sylvatica | reverse complement strand
TACTCGAGAAATACGTCCACAACATAGTCATGAAACCCCTGTCTCCAATGCCACTTCAGCTGTGTGCACCACAAACACCTCTTCCATTTGGCCCAGTACGGCTCATCGTAGAACCTGCACCGCTGCTGTGTGCTGGGAATGCCTCTAACAAACGGTTTACCTGAGTTGCTTTTTTGTTAGCCAATATTAGCTAAAGGTTCTCCTGAAAATCGTCATCCTTCATAATTTTGGCAATGCGGGGGTCCCTTTTTAGGATCCGCAAGACATAATCACACATGTGGGCCAATGTTCCTTGTGTCAATGATGCACTGCCAGTGGTGGGTGAAGGAGCACATTCTGCCAAATCCACATCCCTCCAGTCACGCACAAACCCTGTACCTGAACTTGGCAAGCCAACATTTTCTGTTGCCCCCTGAGAAGCATCCTCTTACCCAAAATAATCATCCCCCTCATCCCTCCTCTTCCTCTTCTTCCTCCACCTGAACCAGGACAGTTCCTTGAGCAGACAATGGCTGACTGTCATCAAGGCTTCCCACCGCCTTCTCCTCCGCTGCAGACTCCTGATCCTTAATGTGTGTCAAAGTTTGCATGAGCAGACGCCTAAGTGGGATGTTCATGCTTATGATGGTGTCATCTGCGCTTACCAGCCGTGTGCATTCCTCAAAACACTGAAGAACTTTACAGAGGTCTTTCAGCTTTAACCACTGCCACCCGACAACTCGATGTCTGCTCTCAAACTGCCTGCCCGTCTATCCTCCCACAAATGCATTACAGTCTGCCTCTGTTCGCACAGCCTCTCAACCATGTGCATGGTGGAGTTCCACCTTGTTGCAATGTCTATGATTAGGCGGTGCTTGGGGAGGTGGAGCGATCGCTGTAGCCTCTACGAGCGAGCGACGGATGTGTGAGCACAGTATTCACACCTTATGGAGCAGGGCTGTAACAAAGGATAATTATTTATGAAGCACTGCACCACCAGGTTCAAGGTGTGAGCCAGGCAAGGTATGTGTCTGAGTTTTGCCAGGTCTATGGCCGTCACAAAATTACGGCCGTTATCACTGACTACCTTGCCTGGCTCAAGATGTAGACTTCCCAGCCATGACTCAGTTTCTCGCTGCAAGTAGTCGGCCTGTGCCTCCGCGGTGTTTCTGTTGTCGCCCAAAGACATCATCTTTAAAACAGCCTGCTGACGCTTACCACTAGCTGTTCGATAGTGGGACACCTCATGTGCAACACTGGCAGCTGCGGATGGAGTACTCGTGTGACTGCGCTCTATCGACGAGCTTTCACTTCTGTAGGAGGGGGAGGGTCGAACGCCTACAGCCAACTGTTGCCTATACTGTGGGCTAGGCAGCACTGTCCCACCGCCGCTGTCCCCTGTGGAGCCTGCATCCACCATATTAACCCAGTGCGCAGTGATGGACACGTAATGGCCCGGGCCATGTCTACTGGCCCATACATCTGTTGTGAGGTACACCTTTCCACTCACTGATTATTGAGTGCATGGAAAATGCGGTCTTTCACATGCAGGTGGAGGGAAGGGATTGCTTTTCTTGAAAAGAAGTGACGACTGGGTAGGTACTAGCATGTGACAGCGTAGGCCATGAGATCTAGGAACACTGCGCTTTCAACCAAACTGAAGGGTAATGAGATCTGTTTGGCAATGTAGGCGTTCAAAGCCAGTGAGGTTTTGTAGTCCGTCCACGCTTGCAAGTGCATGGTGTTTAAATGTCTAAGCATGCAACTGGTATTCAATTTTCGGAGATTAAGAGGATGAGTACTTTCTTGTCCTACTCAGAGTGTCTGCTAGGGTGAGCTGGACTTGAGAGTGATAGACATGGCAGACTGAGAGGGAGTTGGTAATGGTGATGGTGGTGGGGGTGGTGGTGGTGATTGCCTTGATACAGTCTTTCATTGGAAAAACATTGTCATTCCCTGACTGCTGTGGCCTTGCGACGACACCTCAACATTTCTTGCTGATGGTGTGTGAACCGGTGGGCTTACAGTGGGGGAAGCAATGTAGCATAGCTGGCTACCTTCAGTCGGAGCAGGTGCACATGTGCTACCTGAGGTTTTGTAGTCCGTCCACGCTTGCAAGTGCATGGTGTTTAAATGTTTAAGCATGCAACTGGTATTCAAATTTTGGTGATTTTTCCCTCGGCTAAACGTCCTTCCACAATTCTTACCGATAACCTTAGCCTCATCAATAGGATTTTGGTCAAAAAAGTGCCAAACTGCACTCTTCCTACTATGGGATAAATTTTCAGGGCTTGCATGCTGTGCTAATTTGACCGTCTGGCCAAGCTGTCCTGCAACTCTTTTTGTTTTTTAACAGGTTTTTGGACTGCTAAGGGGCTGCGAGATAACGGCAGCTGCGATGTCTGTGCCTGCTGCGGATCCTCCTCCTCTTCTGAGCTATTGCCAGTGGCACCCTTTTCACCCAATGAATGCCAATTCGGGTCAACAACTGGGTCATCCATCACCTCCTCTTCAATTTCATCTGCACCTTCCTCTGTGTCACCGTGTAAGGTGGTATAGTATGCGGAAAGGGGCACCTGAGTTTCATCCGGGTCAGAATCTGGCTCAGTAAACTGTGATGGCAATGCAGTGCTCTGGGTGAATGTAGCAGCACAATCATCAAGCAGATTCATCTTGGACTGGGGAATTCCGGATTTCACTTGATAACCCAGGCATGGTATGTGAAAAGAGCTCCAGGGAGAAATCTGAAGTGTGGCCTGCTGCATCCTTCCCTTTTAGTGGGGGTGAAGGACACAAGCAAAGGTGTTGTTCCTGACCTGGAGCCTGCACTGACGACTCAGTGCTTGCATTTTTTTAAATATCAGAAGAGGAGGCGAAAGAGCTGGAGGCTGTTTTTACAATGCAAGCCAAAACCTGTTCCTGATGCTCCGGCTTTAATAGCGGTTTACCTACTCCCAGAAAAGGGAGCCTTCCAGGCCCTCTGGAGCCAAACGATGATGCAAGCTCAACACCTCCTGCATTATTTGCTATAGTGCTTTTGGCACTACCAGCAGATGCACCACCACCACCATCAGTACCAGCTGCCCCCCCCTGTCCACGTCCACGGCCTCTTCCACCTTACATCCTCATGTTTGGGAAATTGTACCTGAAAATACCAGCACATATATGGTACTGTATCAGAAACATACAGCTGTATACAAGGTAGGGGAAAATTTAAATCTCCGTATATATTTCCGGAGTCACACACAGATGCTCACTCAGTATGGATTTGAACGTAATGCAAAAGGCAGAAAAATGTACTGTATCAGAAGCGTACAGCTGTATACAGTGTAGGACAAAATTTAAATCTCCGTATACATTTCCGGAGTCACACACAGATGCTCACTCAGTATGGATTAGACCAGAATACAAAAAGCAGAAAAACGGTACTATATCAGAAGTGTACAGCTGTATACATTGTAGGGGAAAATTTAAATCGCCGGATATATTTCCGGAGTCACACACAGACGCTCACTCAGTAAGGATTTGACCGTAATACAAAGGCAGAAAAACGGTACTATATCAGAAGATACCAGCTGTATACGGCGAAGGGGAAAATTTAAATCTCTGTATATATTTCCACAGTCACACACAGATGCTCTCTCAGTATCGATTTGACCGTAATACAAAAGGCAGAAATAGGTACTGTATCAGAAGCGTACAGCTGTATACATTGTAGGGGAAAATTTAAATCTCCGTATATATTTCCAGAGTTACACACAGACGCTTTCTCAGTATGGATTTGACCGTAACACAAAAGGCAGAAAACGGTACTGTAACAGAAGATACCAGCTGTGTACGGTAAAGGAGAAAATTTAAATCTCCGTATATATTTACGGAGTCACACACAGTCGCTCAATGAGTATGGATTTGACCGTAATACAAAAAGCAGAAAAACCGTTCTGTATCAGAAGCGTACAGCTGGATACATTGTAGGGGAAAACTGAAGTCTCCATTTATATTTCTGGAGTCACACACAGATAGTCAGCATGTATTTGTCCATGATACCAGCCGGTACATGGTAGTGTGTGAGGAGCTCTACTGTATACGGTGTGGGGAAAAAATGAACGCTCGGTATCTGTGCAGAAAAAAAGAATAAAAGTATTAGTGCTGTGTAAAAAGCAGTCTGCACAGCAATGTACACACAGCAATACAGCTATCAGGCAGCCTAATAACCAGTGCTGCTGCACGCAAGAAAATCCTCCCCTGTCACTGCACACTAACAGTACAGCACAATTGCTATCAGCACAAGCATAGAAGAACTTCTCTTTCCAGCCCTAGCTCTCTCCCTACTGATAAACAGTGTCAGCAACCTCTCCCTACTGTTAAGATCGGCAGAAGTAAAATGGCGGTCGGTGGTCAGGGCTTTTATAGACACTATGACTCCCCCCAAAGCAAGCCAATCACTGCAATGCCCTTCTCTAAGATGGTGGTGGACGCTGCCCATGTCATCTCTTTGCCTACAGTGTATTTCCTTGCTCATTGGCTGAAAAAAGGCGCCTGCAAGTATTATGGGATAACCGACTTTGGTGCTCGTTTTGCCGAAGGCATGGCCGACTTCAAGCTATGGTCGGGTTTCGCTCGGCGAAACCTGACTTTGGCGAAAGTCGGCGACTTATGAATCTGACCGACCTGTTTCGCTCAACTCTACACCCTAATCCTCCCCTCTTTTGAAGTCCACTCTGTCCGCATCTACTCTCCCTCCAACCTCCAAGTGGCCATCATATACCGACCTCAGGGGCCCAACACTGCCTTCATTGACCAATTCTCTACCTGGCTTCTTCACTTTCTTTCCACTGACATTCCCACTATCATCATGGGTGACTTCAACATCCCCGCTGATACCCTTCAGTCAGCAGCCTCCAAACTCCTGTCCCTTACTTCATCCTTTGGACTTACTCAGTTTTCCTCCGCATCCACTCACACAGACGGACATATATTAGACCTGGTCTTCACCTGCCACTGCTCTCTATCTAACTTCACCATCTCCCCTCTCCCTCTATCTGAGCACCATCTCACTTTCTCATCCCTGTTCTCCTCTCCAGTCACCCATGTCCAGCAACATGCGCACCCCCCACAGAAACCTTGCACACCTAAACACCCACACATTCTCTGATTCTATTCTTCCACTGGCATCCATATCCTCACTCCACGACACAGACAGTGCCACTGCTTTCTACAATACCACTCTCACATCAACTTTTCACACGGTCACACCTCTCGTTCATGGCAGAGTGCGACATACCAACAGACAGCCCTGGCATAACACCACTAAAAAGCTCCGGCGAGTGTTCAGGATTGCAGAGCGGCGTTGGAAGAAAACAAATTCGCAAGACGACTTCACTGCATTCAACCAGGCAACACTCACTTTCAAATCTGCCCTCACCTCTGCTCAACAGTCCTACTTCATAATCCTTATATCTTCCCTATCCTACAACCCCAAACAGTTATTAAAAACTTTTAACTCCGTCCTCTGCCCACCTCTGCCCCCTCCTACCTCCCTCATCTCTGCTGAGGACTTTGCCACACACTTCAAAAATAAGATTGATCAAACAAGGCAAGTCTTCATTGTTCAACCACCATAACCTCTTTGTATACCAGACCAATGCCCAAACCCCATAACCTCACTCTCCAATATCACTGAAGGGGAGCTTAATTTTTTCCTCTCCAAATCGCACCACACAACCTGTGCACTCGACCCATCTCATCCCACCTCCTCCCCAACCTCACCACCACTATTATCCCATCCCTAACCCAACTCTTCAACCTATCACTAACTTCCAGTACCTTCCCTTCTGCTTTCAAACATGCCACAATCACGCCTATCCTTAAAAAGCCAACTCTCGACCCAACTGCCATGTCCAGCTATCGTCCAATATTGCTGCTCCCATTCGCTTACAAACTCCTGGAGCTGCACGTCCATGCTGAGCTTTCCTCCTACTTCTCATCTATCTTGCTCTTTGACAATCTACAATCTGGTATCCGCCCCCATCACTTCACTAAGACAGCCCTGTCTAAAATTACTAACGAAATATTTACAGCCAAAGCGAATTGACAATACTCTATACTCCTGCTTCTAGACATGTCCTCTGCTTTTGACACAGTTGACCACTGCCTTCTACTACAGATCCTCTCTTCCTTTGGCATCAAGGACCTCGCCCTATCCTGGATCTCCTCATACCATTCCAACCGCACTTTCAGCGTCTCCCACTCCCACACTACCTCCTCGTCCCACCCTCTCTCTGTTGGAGTCCCCCAAGGCTCTGTTCTAGGACCCCTACTGTTATGTTTCGGTAGCTGAGGAGTGCAGGTAAAAAAGGCAATACACCAGAGCAGTTGGAATCTATGAGATTGCAGTACCCTGACTAACCACCACAATTAGAGGCAGCCGTGGAGCGTTCCTACGTTGGTCTAGACGCCTCGTCACAGCCTGAGAAACTAACTACACCTAAAGATAGAAATAGGAAAGCTATCTGCCCCGGAGCAGAACCCCAAAGATAATAGAAAGCCCCCAAACATGTAATGGCGGTTAGACAAGAAGAAATACTGACACAGACAGAAAATAGTATGAGCAAACGTTGGGGCCCAAACTAACTAAATAGAAAAGGATAGGAAGGGTACTTACTGCAATCCCAAAAAAACCCTGAAAGCACCAACTCTACTAATTTCAAAAACACCTGAGATCACACGACCTCTACCACCTAAATTAGTTCTCTGGTGTAACAAAATCAAAACAGCAGCCACTGAAAAAACTGGAAAAAGCAAAAGTACAAACATCAGTGGCTGAACTAAACTGAGAGGGCAAAAGCCCCCGAGGGGACCCAGAAGGCCCCCACAGAAGTGCAGGACAAAATGCAAAAATCAAGCACAAAAACAAAAAGAAGAAAAAGTCTTATCTGTTAGCAGGAGATGCAGACACGACACAGCAGGCTACAAGGGAAACAGGAATCAAGGATTGAGACCAGAACAATTGATCACCGGCAACCCTGATGGGAAGGTGACTCCCTTATATAAGACCAGTCAGTAACACCTGATTCCCAATCCTCACAATCTTCACTGGACAGACCAGTATCGCTTGTAACCACCAGAGGGAGCCTCTGCTCAGAACTCATCTCAAGCCCATTCACAACAGTACCCCCCCTTGAGGAGGGGTCACCGAACCCTCATTTGAGAAACCAGGTCGGTCAGGATGAGTTCTATGATACGCACGGATGAGTCTCCTAGCATGGATGTCCGAAGCAAACACCCAAGAATTGTCTTCCTGACCATAACCTCTCCACTTAACCAAATACTGGAGTTTCCGTCTAGAAAAACGAGAATCTAATATTTTCTCAACCACATACTCCAGATTGCCCTCAACCAAAACAGGGTCAGGAGGCACAGCAGCAGGAACCACTGGCTCAACAAACCTCTTCAACAACGACTTGTGGAACACATTATGGATCTTAAATGTCCCTGGAAGAAGCAAACGAAAAGAAACAGGAATAAGAATCTCCATGATCTTAAAAGGTCCAATGAACCTAGGCTTAAATTTAGGAGATGCTACTCTCATATGAATATTTTTTGAGGACAACCAGACCAAGTCCCCTACTTTAAACCGAGGACCATCAGTCCTATGCCGGTTAGCAAACCGCTGGGCCCTCTCCTGAGAGAGGGACAACCTCTCCACTACCTGGTTCCAAACCTGTTGCATACGCTCCACAACAGAGTCAACACCTGGACAGACAGAAGCCTCCGTCTGTCCTGAAGAAAATCGAGGGTGAAACCCAGAATTACAGAAAAACGGAGACATCAAAGTGGCAGAGCTAGCCCTATTATTAAGAGCAAACTCAGCCAAAGGCAAAAAAGAGACCCAGTCATCCTGATCAGCAGACACAAAGCATCTTAGATAAGTCTCCAATGTCTGGTTTGTTCTCTCAGTTTGACCATTGGTCTGAGGATGAAATGCCGAGGAGAAAGACAATTGAACACCCAGTTTAGAACAAAAAGTCCTCCAAAATCTGGAAACAAACTGGACTCCTCTGTCAGACACAATGTTCTCAGGAATGCCGTGTAAACGAACCACGTGCTGAAGGAACAACGGCACCAATTCAGAGGAGGAAGGCAACTTAGGTAATGGCACAAGATGTATCATCTTGGAAAACCTATCACAAATCACCCAGATGGCGGTCATTCTCTGAGAAACAGGATGGTCGGAAATGAAATCCATAGAAATATGGGTCCATGGTCTCTTGGGCACAGGCAATGGCATCAACAAACCACTAGAGCGAGAGCAAGACTTGGAGCGAGAGCAAGTCCCGCAGGACTGCACAAATTCCCTGACATCACGAGACAAGGTAGGCCACCAAAAGGACCGACTAACCAAGTCTCTGGTACCAAAAATTCCGGGATGCCCAGCCAACGCGGAACAATGAATCTCAGACATCACACTCTTTTTCCACTGGTCCGGGACAAACAATTTTCGAACAGGGCAGCGCTCGGGCCTATCCTCCTGACACCCCTCCAGAGCAAGTCTCAAATTGGGTGAGATGGCGGAAAGAACTACACCCTCTTTCAAAATAACAGAAGGATCAGATAACTCAGGAGAGTCCGCAAGGAAACTCCTCGAGAGGGCATCCGCCTTAACATTCTTAGTGCCAGGAAGAAAGGAAACCACAAAATTAAAACGTGTGAAAAACAAGGCCCACCTGGCCTGTCTAGGATTGAGTCGCTTGGCAGATTCCAGATAAACCAGATTCTTATGGTCCGTAAGGACCACCACCTGATGTTTGGCTCCCTCCAGCCAATGTCTCCACTCTTCAAAAGCCCACTTCATGGCCAATAACTCCCGATTACCCACGTCATAATTACGCTCAGTAGGAGAAAATTTTCGAGAAAAAAGGCACAAGGGTTACTTTTAGAGGTCTCTGGATCTTTTTGGGACTAAACGGCACCTGCCCCAATTTCAGAGGCATCAACCTCCACCTGAAATGGCAGAGAAACATCAGGCTGCCGTAGAACAGGAGCAGAAGTGAATCTCTGCTTAAGTTCCTGAAATGCAGAGACTGCCTCAGGAGGCCAATTCACCACATCAGAACCCTTTTTGGTCAAATCAGTTAATGGTTTAACAATAACCGAGAAATTACCAATAAATTTACGATAAAAATTGGCAAAACCCAAAAATCTTTGAAGAGCCTTTAATGAAGTAGGTTGGACCCAATCACAGATGGCCTGAACCTTGACCGGGTCCATTTCAATAACAGATGGGGACAAAATGAATCCCAGAAATGAGATCCTCTGTACGCCAAAAAGACACTTTGATCCCTTCACATACAGAGCATTCTCTCTCAAAATCTGGAATACAGTTCCAACATGTTTCACATGAGAGTCCCAGTCATTAGAAAAAATCAAGATATCATCCAAATAAACAATCAGAAATTTATCCACAAAATCCCTGAAAATGTCATTCATGAAGGACTGGAAGACAGAAGGAGCATTAGTGAGCCCAAAGGGCATCACAAGGTACTCAAAATGCCCCTCCGGGGTATTGAATGCCGTCTTCCATTCAACCCCGTGCTTAATGCGAATAAGGTTATATGCCCCCCTGAGGTCAAGCTTGGTAAACCAAGTAGCGTTTTTCACCCTGGAAAACAGGTCAGAAATCAAGGGTAACGGATATTGATATTTCACAGTAATATTGTTCAAAAGACGATAATCAATACACGGCCTTAATGAACCATCCTTTTTGGCCACAAAGAAAAAACCGGCACCTAAGGGTGAAGAGGATGGTCTGATATGACCCTTCTCCAATGACTCCTTGATATAAGACCGCATAGCGTCATGTTCAGGTACAGACAAGTTAAAAAGGCGACCTTTAGGGAATTTACTACCAGGCACTAATTCAATAGCGCAGTCATAGCTCCTATGGGGAGGCAAGGATGCAGATTTACTTTCGCTAAACACATCAGAAAAATCAATCAAAAAGTCAGGAACATCCTGAGCCTGGGGGAGGCAGAAAAAACAGGAGTGTTGGTATTAACACATTGGCAGCCCCAACTGGTTACAGACACAGATTTCCAATCCAAAACAGGATTATGAGACTGTAACCAAGGGAAACCCAGTACGATAATATCATGCAGATTATACAGAACCAAAAATTTGCAGCACTCCTGATGATCAGGTTCAACCCTCATTATCACCTGAGTAGAGAACTGAGGTTTATTCTCAGCCAAAGGGGTAGAATCGATCTCCAGTAGGGGAATAGACTTCTGTAGGGGTATCAAGGGAAACCCACAACGTTTAGCAAAATCATAATCCATCAGGTTAATAGCTGCTCCAGAATCAACGAAAGCCTGAGCAGAAAATGAGGACAGAGAGCATATCAGAGTGACAGTTAGTAAAAACTTAGTCTGAACACTACCCAAGACAACTGAGCGTGCAAAACGTCTTCCCCGCTTAGGGCAGACTGAAATAGCATGAGAGGCATCACCACAGTAGAAACATAACCCATTGCGCTTTCGAAACTCATGACGCTGTGCCCCAGACACCACTCTATCACACTGCATGGATTCAGAAGCAGGTTCACAAGGCAACACTATTCCACGCATACTTCTCCGCTCACGCAAACGTCTGTCAATTTGAATCGCTAATGACATAGAATCATTGAGACCAGAGGGGACAGGGAATCCCACCATAACATCCTTTACATTATCTGACAGACCCTTCCGAAAAAGGGCCGCCAAAGCGTCGTCATTCCACTTGGTCAGGACTGCCCACCTACGGAATCTCTGACAGTATAACTCAGCGTCATCAAGCCCCTGATTTAATGCCAACAAGGCTTTTTCAGCTTGATCAGTGACATTAGGCTCATCGTACAATAACCCCAAAGCCTGAAAAAATGCATCAACATCACTCAAAACAGGATCCCCAGGTGTCAGGGAAAAAGCCCAATCCTGAGGATCGCCGCGCAGGAGAGAGATGACAATTTGAACCTGCTGCGCTGCGTTCCCTGAGGACTTAGATTTTAAGGCAAAAAACAATTTACAATTATTTTTGAAATTCTGAAACTTAGCTCGATCCCCTAAAAACAAATCTGGCATGGGAATCCTAGGTTCCACAACAGGCAACCTAGCAAGATATGCAGCAATACTCTGAACCTCAGTGGCAAGCTGATCCACACGGCCAGACAACTGTGCAAACTCCATTGAGAGAAAAAATCCTCCCAGCACCCAGAGATACAGAGGGAAAAAAAAAAATGCAACAAACAGAAAAATATCTCTGACAACTCTGACAACCGTTTTTTCTTTCACAATATTTTTCCCTTCTGTAAGTACCATACAATTTTAAATTTGGGCCGGTGATACTGTTATGTTTCGGTAGCTGAGGAGTGCAGGTAAAAAAGGCAATACACCAGAGCAGTTGGAATCTATGAGATTGCAGTACCCTGACTAACCACCACAACTAGAGGCAGCCGTGGAGCGTTCCTACGTTGGTCCTAGACGCCTCGTCACAGCCTGAGAAACTAACTACACCTAAAGATAGAAATAGGAAAGCTATCTGCCCCGGAGCAGAACCCCAAAGATAATAGAAAGCCCCCAAACATGTAATGTCGGTTAGACAAGAAGAAATACTGACACAGACAGAAAATAGTATGAGCAAACGTTGGGGCCCAAACTAACTAAATAGAAAAGGATAGGAAGGGTACTTACTGCAATCCCAAAAAAACCCTGAAAGCACCAACTCTACTAATTTCAAAAACACCTGAGATCACACGACCTCTACCACCTAAATTAGTTCTCTGGTGTAACAAAATCAAAACATGCAGCCACTGAAAAAACTGGAAAAAGCAAAAGTACAAACATCAGTGGCTGAACTAAACTGAAGGGCAAAAGCCCCCGGAGGGGACCCAGAAGGCCCGCACAGAAGTGCAGGACAAAATGCAAAAATCAAGCACAAAAACAAAAAGAAGAAAAAGTCTTATCTGTTAGCAGGAGATGCAGACACGACACAGCAGGCTACAAGGGAAACAGGAATCAAGGATTGAGACCAGAACAATTGATCACCGGCAACCCTGATGGGAAGGTGACTCCCTTATATAAGACCAGTCAGTAACACCTGATTCCCAATCCTCACAATCTTCACTGGACAGACCAGTATCGCTTGTAACCACCAGAGGGAGCCTCTGCTCAGAACTCATCTCAAGCCCATTCACAACACCCTACTATTTATTATACACTTTGCCTGGGGCAACTCATAAAATCCCACGGATTCCAGTACCACCTTTATGCTGATGACACTCAGATCTGCATCTCTGGCCCAGACGTCACCTCTCTGATGTCCAGTATCCCGAAGTGTCTATCAGCCACATCCTCCTTCTTCTCCTCTCGCTACCTCAAACTCTATGTGGACAAATCTGAACTCATCATCTTTCCCCCATCTCACAGATCTTCCTTACCAGACCTATCTATCACAATTAATGACATCACGCTTTCCCCCGTATCGGAAGCCCGCTGCCTCTGGGTAACCCTTGACTCTGCCCAGTCCTTCAAACAACACATCCAAGCTCTTTCTACCTCCTGTCGCCTCCAGCTCAAAAATATTTCCAGAATCCGTCCTTTCCTCAACCCTCAATCAACTAAAACGATTGTGCATGCCCTCATCATCTCCCACTTCGGCTACTGCAGCATCCTTTTCTGTGGCCTCCCTGCTAACACCCTCACACCTCTCCAGTCCACCGTTAACTCTGCTGCCCGACTAATTCATCTCTCTCCTGTTTACTCCTCCACTTCTCCCCTCTGCAGATCTCTTCAATGGTTCCCATTCCCTCAGTGTATCCAGTTCAAACTACTAACACTGGCATACAAGGCCACACCTGTCTCCCCCATACGTCTCTGAACTAATACCTTCCCTCACATAAACTCCGGTCCTCTCAAGACCTCCTTCTTTTCTCCACACTCATTTGTTTCTCACCCAACCGCCTCCAAGATTTCTGCCAAATATCCCCCATCCTCTGAAATTCTTTGCCCCAGCTCGTCCGACAAACAACCACATTCTGATCCTTCAGACGGAACCTGAAAACCCACCTCTTCAGTAAAGCTTACAGCCTGCAATGACCCCGCTAACTCCTCACCACTACCAGAGATATCGCCTTTACCAACAATGGTACTGCTGCAACCCACCAACCTGCTGTCTCCTTCCCCACCATCCTGTAGAATGTAAGCCCGAAAGTGCAGGGTCCTCGCCCCCTCAGTATCAGTCTGTAATTGTTAGTTTGTTTACTGTAAGTGATATCTGTAATTTGTATGTAACCCCTTCTCATGTACAGCACCATGGAATCAATGATGCTATATAAATAAATAATAATTCTAATACTGAAAGTCGTGAGATTCTATGAGCTGTCCCAGGCCGAAGGTGTAAATGGAGAAGAAGCAGGGACCCTAGGACTGAACTTTGCGGGACTCCAACACATAGGGGGCACGGTGAGGAGGTGTTGTGTGAGTGGGAGAGCTGAATGTCTGGTTTGCTAGGTATTACACAATCCAAGATAGAGCCAAGTCTGTGATACCAAGAGATGAAAGGGTCTGTAGAAATAGGGAATGATCCATTGTGTCGAAGGCAGAGGAGATGTCCAGGAGAAGGAGGACAGATTAGTGTCACTTTGCCTTGGTGGTTAATGGGTCATTGGTGACCTTAGGTAGGGCAGTTTCAGTGGAGTGATGTGGCCGGAAGCCAGATTGTAAGCGGTTGAAGAGTGAGAAAGAAGAGAGGTGGCAGGACAGTTCAAGATGGACATGTTGTTCCAGTAGTAATAATAAAAATATTGGAGAAAGAGAAACCAATCACAAACTGAAATGTTTCTATACAAGTGCACAAAGCATGGACAACAAACAAGGAGAATTGGAACTGCTAACTCAGGAGAAGAAGTATGATGTCATTGGAATCACTGAGACTTGGTGGGACGATACACATGATTGGAATACAAGGCTAGAAGGATTCAACTTATTTGCAAGAAACAGACTTGATAAACGAGGAGGAGGTGTGGCATTGTATGTTAGAAAAGCGTATATCTGCACAGAGATTGATGCTTCAGAGACTGGGAGTTCTGTGGAAACTGTTTGGGTAAGAATACAAGGACAGAACAATGGAAAGGACATCATTGTAGGCATTTACTACAGGCCGCCTGTGCAAGTTGAAGATATGGATGAACTCTTTATGCATCAAGTGGCCAAGTTCTCCCAAAAATATGACATAATGGTCATGGGAGATTTCAACTATCCAGACATTTGTTGGGAATCTCTCTCAGGCAAAATTAACAGTTCAAGGAAATTCTTATCCTCTCTTGCTGACAACTTTATCTTCCAAAAGGTATGGGAGAACACAAGGGGATCTGCTACCTTGGATTTAATCCTTATAAACAGGGAGGAAATGGTTGAGGAGGTAAGGGCCCCGTCTCACATAGCGAGATTGCTAGCGAGATTGCTGCTAAACAGTGATCTCAGCAGCGATCTCGCTATGTCTGACACGTACCAGCGATCAGGCCCCTGCTGTGAATCACTGGTCATGTCAGAAATGCCTGGACTTTTTTTTGATCGCTGGTCTCCCGCTGGCCAGCACGCAAAGCCCGGCGTTTTGTCGTGCATCCCGATGTCTCGGGGCCTCGCTGGTCGGTGCGGGGTGCGCCAACATAGTGGCAAGTCTTTTAGACATCTAGGGGCAGATTTAGGATCGCTTAGATTTTTGACGCTTAGCGAATGAATGGCAATGTAATGGGGCGTAGGCTTCACATTTTTGAGATATGTGATTGGCATTTGGATATTTTGAAGCCGCCTATGGGCGTGTCTTTTCCATCTTGGATTCATACACTCCCCTATATGGGTGGACATACTGATATGGGGACCAATGTGTGCACTTGTTAGAAACGAGACTTATGTTATCTGTTTCCCCATTGGCTATTTGAATATATATAACCCTGCTCCAGTTGATGTGGTGCCACCCCCGGAAGAAGGCTTCACAGCCGAAACGTGCGTAGGGGCTGGCACCACAATCCACTGGAGGTAAGACTGCGCTGACCTTTTATTCTATATGATTTTTGTGACTGTTAATACAAGTATCTAGTGGACCTGATTTGTCCTTAATATAGGCACTTTATTTCTAAAGGGGTACTGTCACTATTGGTTTATTGTGTCTCTATGCAACCTCTGTAGATGTATGTGGATTGTGGTGTCCTAATTGGGTCTCCCACTTTTTAACTTATGTTATGTATGGTTTTTCTATGTATTAATAAAGTTTATACCTTTTTAATATTAGTTGTTCAGGTTCATATTTTTACTATCGGATTTTTTTTACACACACTTACACATAGAATGACTTTGATTAGTGAATGTGATAGGACGCTCTGAACAAATGTGTTTTGAGGGAGCGCCTGAAACCATGCAAATTGTGGATAGTCCTAATTTCTTGGGGTAGAGCATTCCAGAGGATTGGCGCAGCGCGGGAGAAGTCTTGGAGTCGGGAGTGGGAGGTACGGATTAGTGCAGAGGTTAGTCGAAAGTCGTTTGCAGAGCGATAGGCCGATAGATAGAAATGAGGGAGGAGATGTAGGGGGGTGCTGCACTGTGGAGAGCTTTGTGGGTGAGAACAAGTACTTTGAATTGGATCCTATAATGAATGGGCAGCCAGTGTTAAGGTACTGCCACACTAAACAATCCCGCTAGCGATCACGATAACGACGCATACTAATGCGATCGCTAGCGGGATTGTTTCTATATCGCTAAGTGCGGCCACATTTAGCGATATAGTTAACGACGCTATCGCCATTAGCGATCTTCTTAACGACTTTAGCGGTACAAAAGTACCGCTAAATCGCTAAGAAAAGGTGCCACACTAGCGATATATACTTACCCAGCGGGAGCGCCAGCGATGAAATAGGGTCCGGAACGATTCCAGCGACGAGCGAGATCACAGCAGGAAGCTCGTCGCTGGAAGCTGCCGCACTGAACAACATCGCTAACAGGATCGCTAAATAGTGACGTTTTTTAGCGATCCCGTTAGCGATATTGTTTAGTGTGGCATACCCTTAAGGACTGGCGAAGAGCGGGCGCGTCCGAGTACCGATTAGCCAGATGGATGACCCTGGCTGCTGCATTAAGGATGGACTGGAGAGGGATAGTCGAGTAATGGAGAGGCCAAGTAATAGAGCATTGCAGTAGTCCAGGCGGGAGTGGATCAATGCTACAGTGAGGGTTTTTGTTGTTTCCATGGTGTGAAAAGGGCGGATTCTAGAGATGTTCTTTAGGTGTAGGCGGCAAGAGCGGGCAAGAGATTGTATATGGATTGTATACAGAAGTGCAGGGAACAATGCAAAAAGCAAGCACAAAAATAAAAGCAGAAAATATTTACCTGATAGCAGAAGATGCAGGCAAGACTCAGCAAGCTTCCAAATGAACCAGGAACCACAATTGAGACAAGAACAATTGATCATCGGCAACCATCATGGAAGAGAACCTCCCTTAAATCAGACCAATCCGTGATCCCAGATTGCCACTCCTTGCTGAAAGGTTCAGTACTGTCAGTAACCACCAGATGGAGCCTCTGCTCAGAAATCATTTTTAGCACATTCACAACAGTACCCCCCCCTTGAGGAGCGGTCACCGAACCATCACTTGTGCAACCAGGTCAATCAGGAAGAGCTTGGTGATAGGCACGGATCAGTCTCCTAGCATGGATGTCCAAAGCAAACACCCAAGAATTGTCCTCCTGACCATAACCTCTCCACTTAACCAAATACTGGAGTTTCCGTCTAGAAAACCGAGAATCCAATATTTTCTCAACCACATACTCCAGATTGCCCTCAACCAAAACAGGGTCAGAAGGCACAGCCACAGGAACCACTAGCTCGACAAACCTCTTCAATAAGGACTTGTGGAACACATTATGGATCTTAAATGTCCCTGGAAGAAGCAAACGGAAGGAAACAGGATTAAGAATCTCCATGATCTTATAAGGTCGAATGAACCTAGGCTTAAACTTTGGAGATACAACCCTCATAGGGATATTTCTTGAGGACAACCAAACCAAGTCCCCCACTTTAAACCGAGGACCATCAGTCCTATGCCGGTGTGCAAACCGTTGGGCCTTTTCCTGAGACAGAGACAACCTCTCCACTTTCTGGTCCCAAATCTGCTGCATTCGCTCCACAACAGAGTCAACACCCGGACAGACAGAAGCCTCCGACTGTCCCGAAGAAAATCGAGGGTGAAACCCAAAATTGCAGAAAAATGGAGACATCAAGGTGGCAGAGCTAGCCCTATTATTAAGAGCAAACTCAGCCAAAGGCAAAAAAGAGACCCAGTCATCTTGATCAGCAGACACAAAACATCTCAAATAAGTCTCCAAGGTCTGGTTTGTTCTCTCGGTTTGTCCATTGGTCTGAGGATGAAAAGCAGAGCAGAAAGATAATTGAACACCAAGTTTAGAACAAAATGTCCTCCAAAATCTGGAAACAAACTGGACTCCTCTGTCAGACACAATGTTCTCCGGAATGCCATGTAACCGAACCACGTGCTGAAGGAACAAAGGCACCAATTCGGAGGAGGAAGGTAACTTAGGTAATGGCACAAGATGTATTATCTTGGAAAACTTATCACAGATTACCCAGATAACGGTCATTCTCTGAGAAACAGGGAGGTCGGAAATAAAATCCATAGAGATATGGGTCCATGGCCTCTTGGGCACAGGTAATGGCATTATCAAACCACTAGAGCGAGAGCAAGTCCCACAGGACTGCACAAATTCCCTGACGTCACGAGACAAAGTAGGCCACCAAAAGGACCGACTCACCAAGTCTCTGGTATCAAAAATCCCGGGATGACCAGCCAACGCGGAACAATGAAACTCAGACATCACACTCTTCTTCCACTGGTCTGGGACAAACAATTTCCCAATAGGGCAGTGCTCAGGTTTATCCTCCTGACACCCTTCCAGAGCCAGTCTCAAATTGGGCGAGATGGCGGAAAGAACTACACCCTCTTTCAAAATAACAGTAGGATCAGATAACTCAGGAGAGTCCGCAAAGAAACTCCTCGAGAGGGCAACCGCCTTAACATTCTTGGTGCCAGGAAGAAAAGAAACCACAAAATTAAAACGTGTGATAAACAAGGCCCACTTGGCCTGTCTAGAATTAAGTCGCTTGGCTGACTCGAGATAAACCAGATTCTTATAGTCCGTGAGGACCACCACCTGATGTTTGGCTCCTTCCAGCCAATGTCTCCACTCTTCAAAGGCCCACTTCATGGCCAATAACTCCCGATTACCCACATCATCATTACGTTAAGTTGGAGAAAATTTTCGATAGAAGAAGGCACAAGGGTTACTCTTAGAGGTCTCTGGATCTCTTTGGGACAAAACGGCACCTGCCCCAATTTCAGAGGCATCAACTTCCACCTGAAACGGTAGAGAAACATCAGGCTGCGGTCGAACAGGAGCAGAAGTGAATCTCTGCTTAAGTTCCTGAAACGCAGAGACTGCCTCAGGAGGCAAATTCACCACATCAGAACGCTTTTTGGTGAAATCAGTCAATGGTTTAACAATACCGGAGAAATTACCAATAAATTTACGATAAAAATTGGCAAAACCCAAAAATCTCTTTAGAGCCTTTAATAAAGTAGGTTGGACCCAATCACAGATGGCCTGAACCTTGACCGGGTCCATTTCAATAACAGATGGAGACAAAATGAATCCCAGAAATGAGACCTTCTGTACGCCAAAAAGACATTTTGATCCCTTCACATACAGTGCATTCTCTCTCAAAATCAGGAACACAGTCCGAACATGTTTCACATGAGAGTCCCAGTCATTGGAAAAAATCAAGATATCATCCTAATAAACAATCAGAAATTTATCCACAAAATCTCTGAAAATATAATTCATGAAGGATTGGAAGACGGAAGGCGCATTAGTGAGCCCAAAGGGCATCACTAGGTACTCAAAATGCCCCTCTGGAGTATTAAACGCCGTCTTCCATTCATCCCCGTGCTTAATGCGAATAAGGTTATACGCCACCCTGAGGTCAAGCAAGCTAGCACTTTTCACCCTGGAAAACAGGTCAGAAATCAAGGGTAACGGATATTGATACTTCACAGTGATCTTATTCAAGAGACGATAATCAATACACAGCCTCAATGAACCATCCTTTTTGGCCACAAAGAAATAAACGGCACCCAAGGGTGAAGAGGATGGTCTGATATGACCCTTCTCCAATGAGTCCTTGATATAAGATCGCATAGCATCGTGTTCAGGTACAGACAAGTTAAAAAGGCGACCTTTAGGAATTTTACCACCAGCACTAATTCAATAGCGCAATCATAGCTCCTGTGAGGGGGCAAGGATGCAGATTTACTTTCACTAAATACATCCGAAAAATCAGTCAAAAAGTCAAGAACATCCTGAGACTGGGGAGAGGCAGAAAAAACAGGAGTGTCAGCATTAACACATTGGCAGCCCCAACTGGTCACAGACACAGATTTCCAATCCAAAATAGGATTATGAGACTGTAACCAAGGGAAACCTAGTACAAAAATGTCATGCAGATTATAAAGCACCAGAAATTTGCAACTCTCCTGATGATCTGGTTCAACCCTCATTATCACCTGAGTAGAAAACTGGGTTTATTCTCCGCCAAAGGGGTAGAATCAATGCCCAGTAGGGGAATAGACTACAACAGGGGTATCATGGGAAACCCACAGCGTTTGGCGAAATCAAAATCCATCAGGTTAATAGCTGCTCCTGAATCAACAAAAGCCTGAGCAGAAAATGTGGACAGGGAGCAAATCAGGGTAACAGTCAACAGAAATTTAGTCTGAACACTACCCAAGACAACTGAGCGTGCAAAACGTCTTCCCCGTTTAGGGCAGACTGAAATAGCATGAGAGGCATCACCACAGTAGAAACATAACCCATTGCACTTTCGAAACTCATTACGCTGTGCCCCAGAATTCACTCGATCACACTGCATGGGCTCAGAAGCTGGCTCACAAGGCAACACTATCTCACGCATACCTCTGCGCTCACGCAAACGTCTGTCAATTTGAATAGCCAATGATATAGAATCATTGAGACCAGAGGGAGCAGGGAATCCCACCATAACATCCTTTACATTCTCTGACAGCCCCTTCCGAAAAAAGGGCTGCCAAAGCATCATCATTCCATTTGGTCAGGACTGCCCACTTTCGGAATTTCTGACAGTACAACTCAGCGTCTTCAAGACCCTGATTTAATGCCAACAAGGTTTTTTCAGCTTGATCAGTGACATTAGGTTCGTCGTACAATAACCCCAGAGCCAGAAAAAATGCATCAATATCATTCAAAACAGGATCCCCAGGTGTCAGGGAAAAAGCCCAATCCTGAGGATAGCCATGCAGGAGAGAGATGACAATTTGAACCTGCTGTGTTGCGTTCCCTGAGGACTTAGGCTTTAAGGCAAAAAACAACTTACAGTTATTTTGTAAATTCAGAAATTTAGCCCGATCCCCAAAAACAAATCTGGCATGGGAATCCTAGGTTCCACAACCGGCAACCTAGCAAGATAGGTAGCAATACTCCGAACCTCAGTGGCAAGCTGCTCCACACGGCCAGACAACTGTGCAAGCTCCATTGAGAGAGAAAAAAAAATCCTCAGCACCCAGAGAGAAAGAGGTAAAAAATGCAACAAACAGGAGAAAAAAAAAAATCTCCGACAACTCTGACAACTGTTTTTTTTTCCCTCACTATTTTTCCCTTCTGTGAGTACCATATAATTTTCAGTTTTAGTCCGGTGATACTGTTATGTTTTGGTAGCTGAGGAGAGTAAGCAGAAACGGCAGTACACCAGAGAGGCTGGAACCTATTGGATTGCAGTAACCTGAACTAACCACACAACTAGAGGTAGCCGTGGAGCGTTCCTACGTTGATCCTAGACGCCTCGTCACAGCCTGAGAGATAACTACACCTAAAGGCAGATGAAAGATGAAAGCTATCTGCCCCAGAGCAGATCCCGAAAGAAAATAGGAAGCCCCCTAACAGGTAATGGCGGTTAGACAAGAGGAAGCACGGACACAGACAGAAAATAGAATGAGCAAACGCTGGGGCCCAATCTGTCTAGACAGAAAAGTACAGGAAAGGATACTCACTGCAATCCAAAAAAAACCCTAAAAAAACCCAACACTACTGATTGCAAAAACACCTGAGATCACACGACCTCTACCACCTAAATCAGTTTTCTGGTGTAACAAAACTAAGCCGCAGCCACTGAAAAAACAGAAAAAAGCAAATGAACAAACAACAGTGGCTCCAGATAAACTGAGAGGAGCACAAGCCCCCCGGAGGGGACCTGGCTGACCTCCACAGAAGTGTAGGGAACAATGCAAAAAGCAAGCACAAAAATAAAATCAGAAAATATCTTATCTGATAGCAGAAGGTGCAGGCAATACTCAAAAAGCTTCCAAATGAACCAGGAACCACAATTGAGACAATAACAATTGATCACCGGGAGAGAACCTCCCTTATATCAGACCAATCCATGATCCCAGATTGCCACTCTCCTCGCAACAACAAACATGGCGCAAATAGACAGTATGAGCGAATTCTGTTATCCCACAGAGTCGCAGATGTAAACGCCATAGCACTATATGGCGATATAAGCGGACTCTGTTAATTCACAGAGCCGCTGTGACAAAGACTGTGTCCTGTTAGACTCACAGGGGACACAGATGACTGCTAAGCGGATTGCAGTCTGTGGTCATGCAATCAGAACACAAGCAATAATCTCTTCACCGGAGTAGCCGCTATTCTAATGGCGTTTTCAGCCGAGCCCAGAACACGTGCATACCATCTCCTCACCGGAGGTGCCGGTATTGTAGGGGCTTATTTCAGCCAGACTTAGCCACATGCATACATGACCACACTGGCGCAAGCACGTAACAGATTTGATACTAGCGTGCCGCCGTGCGGTCATGCCCACCTTTTATAGTAGCAGCTACAGGACCTTCCAGAAAAGGACCAATGGGAAAGCTGCTCCAGAACTAAAGCAGCCTCAGGACCTTCCTGGAGGACCAATGGGAGTCGCTGCAGTACCCGACCATGTGACCCCTGATCTCCTATGAGAGATCTTACCCTGAGCATGCTCAGAAAGGAACACACAGGACTTAGTCCCAACTATGTCTGCTTGCCGCTGACCTGCACTGGTTACAATGGCAGGACCTGGGGAGGCAACAGTCATCCTCTGCACAGTATTAGACTGGGCAAGATGCTGGACCGTCGTCTTTGCTGAGCAGGCTCCACTGTGGCCGGAGACGGATGGGGGACCGCAGCGGGGATGGCTCGAGATTCCCCTTGTGCAGCAGTGGGAACTCGATCCATAACACACGTGTTCGGCGACCATTGCATCCAAGTCAGTTTTCCTGTAATACTTTACGGGCCTTTTCTCGGCCAATGAGCAAGGACGCAGACTGTGGGCAACGTGATGACATGGGCAGCGGCCAGCACCATCTTAGAAAAGGGCATTGCAGTGATTGGCTTGCTTTGTGTGGCGTCACAGTGCCCATAAAAGCCCTCACCGCTGACCTCCATTTTACTTCTGACGATCTTAGAAGTCCCAGAAGACTGGAGAAGAGCAAATGTTGTTCCTATCTTCAAAAGGGGAATAAGGTGGACCCAGGGAACTACAGGCCGGTGAGTCTGACTTCTATACCAGGAAAAATCTTTGAACAAAATTATTAAAGAACATGTATGTAAGTACCTGCATAAGAATGAAGTGATTAAACAGAGTCAGCATGGGTTTGTAACTAATAAGTCATGTCAGACTAACTTAATTTCCTTCTATGACAGAATCACTGACTGGGTGGATCAGGGAAATGCTGTAGATATAGTATATCTTGACTTCAGCAAAGCATTTGACAAAGTATCTCACACAATCCTTATTGAAAAAATGACTAAGTATGGAATGGACAAGGCAACTGTTAGGTGGATTCATAACTGGCTTAGTGATCGGACTCAAAGAGTGGCCGTAAACAGCTGCACATCCAGTTGGAAGAATGTCTCAAGTGGGGTACCACAAGGCTCTATTTTGGGCCCTGTATTGTTCAACATCTTTATCAATGATTTAGATGAAGGAATTGAGGGTAAACTAATCAAATTTGCTGATGACATAAAGCTAGGATGGGTAGCTAATACTAGAGAAGAGAGAGAGAGGATTCAAAAAGATATAAATAAACTGGAGCAGTGGCAGCAACTAACAGAATGGTTTTTAACAGGGAAAAATGCAAAGTACTACATCTGGGCAATAAAAATGAAAAAAGCATATACAAAATGGGAGGAATAGGGCTAAGTAACAGCACATGTGAAAAAGACTTGGGTATACTAATTGATCACAGACTGAACATGAGTCAACAGTGTGATGCAGCAGCAAAAAAGGCAAATACAATTCTAGGATGTATCAACAGAAGCATACAGTCTAGATCACGTGAGGTCATTATTGCCCTCTACTCCTCTTTGGTCAGACCTCATCTGGAATACTGTGTCCAGTTTTTGGGCACCACATTTTAAAAAAGACATCAACAAACTGGAGCAAGTTCAAAGGAGAGCCACCAGAATGGTGACCGGTCTGCAAACCATGTCCTATGAGGAACGGTTGCAGGATTTGGGAATGTTTAGCTTACAAAAAAGAAGACTGAGAGGAGACTTAATAGCTGTCTACAAATATCTCAAGGGCTGTCACATTGTAGAAGGATCATATTTATCCTCATTTGCACAAGGAAAAACTAGAAGCAATGGGATGAAACTAAATGGGAGGAGACACAGATTAGATATTAGAAAAAACTTTTTGACAGTTAGGGTGATCAAGGAGTGGAACAGGCTGCCACGAGAGGTGGTAAGTTCTCCTTCAATGGAAATCTTCAAACAGAGGCTGGACAGACATCTGTCTGGGATGATTTAGAGAATCCTGCTTTGAGCAGGGGGTTGGACCAGATGGCCCAGGAGGTCCCTTCCAACTCTACCATTCTATGATTCTAGTGTAGGGAGAGGTTGCTGACACTGGTTCTCAGCAGGGAGAGCGTTAGGCAGTAAAAAAAAAAATAATTCTGTGCTTGTGCTGATAGCGATTAGCTGTACAGTTACTGTGCAGTGACAGGGGAGGATTTTGGTGTGTGCAGCAACGCTGGTTCTTAGGCTGCCTGCCAGTGATAGGGTAGAAATTACTTGTGTGGAGCAGCAGAGCTGATTATTAGGCTGCCTGCCAGTGAGAAGGGGGAAATTTCTTTCAGTTACCGAGTGTTCATTTTTTCCCACACCGTATAGAGCTGTACGTTCCTTACAGTACCGTGTACCGGCTGGTATCACGGACAAATACGTGCTGACTATCTGTGTTTGACTCAATATACAGAAAAGACCAAAAGTTTGGACACAACTTCTCATTCAACGATTTTTCTGTATTTTCATGACTATGAAAATTGTAGAATAACACTGATTACATCAAAACTATGAATTAACACATGTAGAATTATACATTACACTTTACAAAAAGTGTGAAACAACTGAAAATATGTCTTTTATTCTAGGTTTTTCAAAGTAGCCACCTTTTGCTTTGATTACTGCTTTGCATGCAGAAAAGGTGAACGGATGGACTCTACATGCCTGCTTCCCATCGTGAAGCATAAAGGAGGTGGTGTGATGGTGTGGGTGTGCTTTGCTGGTGACACTGTTGGGGATTTATTCAAAATTGAAGGCATACCTAACTAGCATGGCTACCACAGCATCTTGCAGCAGCATGCTTTTCCATCCGGTTTGCGTTTAGTTGGACCATCATCTATTTTTCAGCAGGACAATGACCCTAAACACACCTCCAGGCTGTGTAAGGGCTATTTGACCAAGAAGGAGAGTAATGGGGTGCTACGCCTGATGACCTGGCCTCCACAGTCACCAGACCTGAACCCAATCGAGATGGTTTGGGGTGAGCTGGACCGCTCACCGCTTCAATTTTGAATAAATCCCCAACAGTGTCACCAGCAAAGCACCCCCACACCATCACACCACTTCCTCCATGCTTCACGGTGGGAACTAGGCATGTAGAGTCCATCCGCTCACCTTTTCTGCGTGCAAAGCAAACATGAGGAAGTATGGTGGAAGAGGTCACGGACGTGGTCTTGGGGGGCCACCTGGTACTGATGGTGGTGGTGGTGGTGCATCTGCTGGTTGTGCCAAAAGCACAATAGCATATAAACCAGGAGGTGTTGATTCTGCCTCCTCATCTGGCTCCAGAACGCCTGGAAGGCTCCCTTTTCTGGAAGTAGGTAAACCACATTTAAAGTGAGAGCAACAGGAACAGGTTGTTAGGGCTGGCAGAACGCACCGAATAAATATAAATAATAGGTGCGTTCGAAGCCCGGGGTACACCGTGCAGGCAGAGCCTGCTGCTAGTAAGATGGCGGTATAAGCGAACTCTGTTACTTCACAGAGTCACAAACATAGATGCTGTGGCACTATATGGCGGTATAAGCAAACTCTGTTACACCACAGAGTCGCAGAGGTAGAGACGCAGAGATAGTGACTGTGTTCTGTTAGCACCACATGGATACACAGATAACTGCTGTGTGGATAGCAGTCCATGATCATGCAGTAAGCAACGCAAACAAGCAACTCCTCACCGGAGAAGCCGGTATTCTAGGGGCTTATTTCAGCCAGGTCTTGAACACGTGCATACAAAATCTCCTCACCTGATGTGCCGGCATTCTAGGGGCTTATTTCAGCCGAGCCCTAACCACATGCATGCATGATCACACTGGCGCAAAGCACATAACACAATTGATACTAGCGCACAGCCGAGCGGCCATGCGCACCTTTTATAGCAGCAACTACAGGACCTTCCAGAAAAGGACCAATGAGAAACTGATCCAGGACACAAGCCATTTCAGAACCTTCCTGTCGGACAAATGGGAGTCGCTGCTGTAACCGAGCATGTGACCCCTGATCTCCAATGGGAGATCTTGCCCTGGGCATGCTCAGATGGAGAAACGTCCAAAAGACGTCTGCTCGCAGCTGACCAGTACTGGCTACAATAGCAGAACCTGGAGAGGCAGCAGTAATCCTCTGCACAGTATTAGACCGGGTGAGACGTTCTGACCAATCCCTAATTCAGGTTTTGTCTTAAATTGCCGAAACAGCCTCCAGCTCTATCTCCTCCTCTTCTGAACTTTCAAAAGTTCCAAGTACTGAGTCGTCAGTGCAGGCTTCTGGTCAGGAACAACCCCTTTCTTGTGTCCTTCAACCCTACCAAAAGTGAAGGACGTGGCAGCCCACACTTCAAATTACTCCATGGAGCTCTTTTCAAATACCATGCCTGGGTTATCAAGTCAAATCCTGAATTCCCCAGTCCAAGATGAATCTGGAGTACACGGATGCACAGCCACTGCTAGAAGATTGTGCTGGTACATTCAACCGCAGCACTACATTGCCCTCACAGTGTAATGAGCCAGAATGTGACCCTGATGAAACTCAGGTGCCCCTTCCCACATACTCTACCACCTTACACGGTGACACAGAGGAAGGTGCAGATGAAATCGAAGAGGAGGTGATGGATGACCTAGTTGTTGACCCCAATTGGCTTCCATTGGGGAAGAGGGTGCCGTTGGCAATAGCTCAGAAGAGGAGAAGGATCCGCAGCAGGTATCGACAGCTGGGGTTAACTGGCAAGCCCGTATCACTCCAAAAAGGTGTTAAAAAACAAAAAGAGTTGCAGGACAGCTTAGCCAGATGGTCAAAGTAGCACAGCGTGCAAGCCCTGAAAATTTATACCATAGTAGGAAGAGTCCAGTTGTTGAGCTCGGTTGCAACAACTTTATTAGATAATGGATTGAAACCGAACTCGGGGTCCGCGATACAGTTAGAGTCACTGCTGCTGAACACCCCTTGGGTATGAAGGTAACAACTGACAGCTAAATAATAATATTAGATCTCTCCTGTGTTACTTCACACAAGGAGAGAGATATTTGCACTATCTCCGTTTACTTCACAGGAGATGTGCTGTAGGCTGGTGTAGACGTAGCCCTGTTGACTGCACAGAAGCCACTTGCCAGATGATTAGGTAGTGCATGCAACTCCCGCCAGGCGTACGTGTTGTCAGCCATTGTTCGACTGGACTGAGCAATTGACTGTTCAGCTGGCGGCGATGCCCACCTGCTGCCAGCCGGTGTGCAACTGGACTGAGCAACTCTCTGTTCAGCTGGCAGGCGATGCCCAGGTTATGCGCCCTGCAGTCTTCTCAGGGTGAATCGCTACCTCTTGTAGTAGCAAGACTGCGCCACATTGGCTACCTTCCTGGCATAAGCTAATCCTGCCTGAGGAACCTGTGCTAATTAGCCGAGCGAACTCTGGCATCGGTTCCAGTCATCTCGTCAATCGCATCACCGATGATGTCATCCGTGACCAATCAGGCGATGCCAGGTCGGAGGATCGGCTAACATTAACCACCAATCATGGTTCCCCATGTCACGGACATGCTCGTGCAGGCATTTCTGGACTTAGGCTTATAACAGCCTTTTCCTGTCCTGTAACCTAGGTTTAAGGCTACTATGCACAAAAACTCTAGTAACAGCTTGTGCCGCTTGGGTATTAGCTAGGCGTTGGGATCGACGGCGAAGCTGTGCAGCATCTACCTCAGCAGAGTCTGGGTGGGAGACCACAGACTCCTCAGATACAGATTCGGATCCCGCCGTTGCCCGATGCCTAACACCAGTGTGGCACTTTTTGACCAAAATCCTACTGATGAGGCAAAGGTTATCTGTAAGAAGTGCCGAAGGACCTTTAGCCGATGGAAAAATCTCATAAATTTGAATACCAGTTGCATGCATTGCTTAGACATTTACTGATCAAGCACTTGCAAGCGTGGACAGACTGCAAAACCTCAGGTAGCACATGTGCACCGGCTCCGACTGAAGTTAGCCAGCAATGCTCCATTGCTTCCCCCATTGTAAGCCTACCGGTTGGCACACCACCAACAAGAAATGTTGAGGTGTCGTCGCAAGGCCAAAGCAGTCAGGGAATCACAATGTTTTTGCAACAAAAGACTGCATCTAGGCCATCACCACCACCACCATCATCATCACCAACCCCCTCTCAGTCAGTCATGTCCACAATATGCTTTACAGGAGCTCGCTTGCCCTGCTGGTAGTGTGCTATCAGAAAGAGTCTTCAGTGCTGTTGGATCAATCCTGACAGAAAGAAGGACCAGTCTGTCGACACAAAATGTTGATGATCTAACCTTCATTAAAATGAACCATGCATGGGTTTCAAAGGATTTTGTCCCACCTTCCCCTGATGACACATAAGTTGCCAGCAAAATGGCTCGCTTTGTCCTCCTCTTCCTCTGACTTCTCCAATTCCTCCATTTGCAGCTGCTGAACATCCAGCCTACACATCAGCATATGCCATTTTTGCCACCTCCCTATCTGGGCTGTCCCACCCCAGGGCCTGTGGTCACCTCCTGGCTCACCCGGGCAAGTACCGGTGCCCTGAGCATGTGGGGGGTCCCACTCTGGGGCGACGGCACTGGCACAGGGTCCCTCATAGTTCAAAAAAGTGTCTCTGACGGTGGGAGGGCCCACTCACCATCAGACATATGGGCGTACTCTGAGGGGCTCTGTGCCAGTAATGTCACCCACGAGTGGGCCCCCCCTGCTTGCTCATGGCCATAGCACTTGCAATACTTACCTCTCCCTGCTCCACCGCTGTGGAGTCTGGGCAGTTAAATTCTTCACAGGGACAGCCACTACAAATTTTTTTAACTGATCGATGCTGGTTAAGACGAAGCTATGGCTTGTCCTGCTGGGCTCTACCTTCAGATGATCAATGGCTACCATTTCTAATGGACGTCGACTCACAATCGGATGCAGTGTTGCTTTCTGATCAGCTTTCACAGTTTTACTAGGCAACATTATTCTATGTCTCCTCTCATGCCTATCCAATAGAATCGCCTACGGACTGTGGCTTCTGTCTTTTTCACTCCAAAGTGACCAGTCTGATCATGATAGGCAGTGAGGACCATGTCTACATCTCTCCTTGGCATCACAATTTGATGGAGACGAATAACGGTGATGGGATCAATGCTACTGCGATACAGCAACTAGTGTTGAGCGATACTTTCCGATATTGCAAAATATTGAATCGGATTGGATCGGCCCGATACTGAAAAAGTATCGGATATCGCCGATTCCGATACTGGAAATCAATGCAAGTCAATGGGACAAAAATATCAGAATTAAAATAACCCCTTTCTTTCCTTGTAGGTTAATTGTACATGAAGGAAAACAACAAAGAATAATGTAGAATGTATTGTGGGAGGTGGAGGAGACATTAAAGGCATAGAGGTTTAACCCAATCAAATGTAATAGCAGGAATAATTTTTTTTTTTAAGACGTTCGGAGTTACGAAAAAATTGACTATGTAGTGTGAGACAGTGAAGGGGTGTGTGCTGGACGGCGTGTATATCTCGCCCAGGTTTCTTAGCTGGGACGCATAAAATAGGTTGTCAGTGCGGTGTTCATTCCATTCCTATCTGGACAGGTTTTCAGTGCAACCCAGAGTGAACACAGCTGCTTAATTAGGCAGCCATAAGTACCTGCTTGAGAAGTTCAGAGGGGGCTCTATCTCTCAGTCTGGATCTGACTTCAGACGCCATTGGAGCCTCATGTGAGCTGCACGCTGGTAACTACTGAACATATGTGTTGTTTTGGGCACAGGCTATTAGAGTCTGGACCCGGATAGAAAGGGTAATCTATCTAAGTGTAATTAGTGGCGGGACACGCCTAGGCTTTATGTTTATGATTTTGTTTTAATTTATGTTCTGTTTGCTGTGGACTTTAATAAAACTGGTTGCGGCCAGTTTTTAACAGAACCACTGTCTGTGAATGGTCTCTTTATGCCACTCCGTCTCCCCAAGACGGCGATCCCAGAGCTAAATCCCCTGAAAAGCTTACAATTGGTGCTTGAATGCTGGGGCAGCACAGTGGCTGAAGACTTTGGAAAAAAAAAAAAAAAAAGGTGTCTGCACCGCAAAACTGAACTTATTGTGGAGAAGACTGTGAAGTGTATATGTCTTGGGTGAAGGCTGTCAGCCAGCCCAAGATGTCCGGCAGTATGGAGGAGCTCGTTAAGCAGCTGGCCCAGAACCAGCAGGCCATGCAGCAGCAACATCAGCAGGCCATGCAGCAACAACAGCAGGCCATGCAGCAACAACACCTAGAGGCCCAGCGGAGCCAGCAGCAACAGCAGGAAACCAACCGGTTGTTACTGGAGCAGGTTGCAGCACTAAAAAAAACTCCTAGCACCTCGTCCCCGAATGAAGACGCCGGGTTACCGGCATTATCCGCTGTAAAGAAGGCGGTAAAGCAGACTCTGCAGAAGATGACGCCTCATGACGATGTGGAGGCATATCTGGCTATATTTGAGAGACTGGCAGAGAAGGAGAATCTGCCACAATCTGAATTGGCTATGGTGGTCGCGCCCTATCTGACTGGGGAACCCCAAAAAGCCTATTTTGACCTCAGCGAGCAGGACAGCAAAAACTATACTAAGTTGAAAGCGGAGATTCTTGCCCGCCTGGGTGTGACGAGGGCAGTCCGTGCCAGGAGAGTCCATAACTGGAGATACAGGCGAGACAAGCCTGCTCGCTCACAAATGTATGACTTGATTTCTTTGGTAAAAAAGTGGTTGGAACCTGACGTCAGCACCCCTGCCCAAATGGTTGAAAGGTGGTGCTGGACCGGTACATCTGGGCCCTTCCCCTGAGGTCCAGCTCTGGGTCGGACAGGGAGACCCCAAAGATGCCGATCAACTGGTCAGCCTAATAGAAAGTTATTTCGCCACCAAAGACTATCTACGTGACCAGCCGTCCGAGCGATCATCAGTTCGGAATACCCGGCCTCCGTCATCTTCCGGTAAGAGGGTTCCAGCTGTGGGGGCAAGGGGGGCTGTTGATAGTCCGGGTCAGCCCCGAGGGGACATGTATGAGCGGAAGGGTGATACTTACCTACCAGGAGAACCCAGACCTAGGAAGGTCTCCCCGTCTGAACACCCTGACCTGAGACAGTGTTGGAGATGCCGTGAACAAGGTCATATTTCAGCCAATTGTCCACTAGTGGGGGAACCTATGGACTGTGACGCTGGACAGTCTCTCTCGTTCCTCGCCGAGCCCGTGTGCGTGGCCACCCTAGTCGAGGAGACTGGCCCACAGCTGTGTCAGGTCGTGATAAATGGGTGCCCAGTACAGGCCCTACTCGACTCAGGAAGTCGAGTGACTCTAATACATGCTAGTCTGGCTGATGGGAACTTCGTCACAGATAGGTACCTAAGCGTGGTGTGCATACATGGAGACGTCAAAGTCTACCCAGTAACCTCCTCAGACTTCGTCACAAACTCGGGGAGATCTCATATGAAGTGGGGGTAGTGAAGAACTTGATGCATCCCGCCATATTGGGTCGTGACTTTCCCCTGTTTTGGGGTCTTTGGAAAAAAAATGTTTCTGCTGGACAGTGTGATGAAGCTCCTACTGAGGGTGCGCAGTCCCGAGGGACGGAACACAAGGCTAGTGGGCCGTTAAACTTATGTGATGACCATGATAATGATGATGATCATGATAATGATGATGACCATGATAATGATGCTGATGCTGATAGTAATCATGATAATGATATTGATAATGATGATGACTGTAAAAAAAATGATGAATTTCCATTTCAGGTGATGTTGGGGGAGGGGGAGGATGTTTCTCTAGAACAGAATGTCCCTGACCTACCGGTGTCCCGTGGCAATTTTGGGAGTGAGCAATTGCAAGACCCCACTCTTAAACATGCCAGGGAGAATATAACTGTTCTGAATGAGATCCCACAAGAGCCCGGCTCTGATGAAAAATTTCCCCATTTTGCCATGAACAATGACCTGCTATATAGGGTCACTAAAGTAAAGGGAGAGGCCGTGAGTCAGCTCCTAGTACCTAAGCCATATAGAAGTATGGTGTTAGGTTTGTCCCATAACCACGTGCTGGGTGGGCACCTGGGGATGGACAAAACCCAGGAAAGAATTCTTCAGAGGTTTTACTGGCCCGGGGTTTATCGAGATGTGGAGGATTATTGTAAAACCTGCCCCTCGTGTCAGATAAATGCTCCGGTGTCTCACTTCCGGAGTCCATTAATCCCGCTGCCGGTTATAGAAATCCCCTTTGAAAGGGTAGCAATGGACTTGGTAGGTCCTATTGTAAAATCAGCCAGGGGACACCAATACATCTTAGTTGTCCTTGATTATGCAACCCGGTACCCCGAGGCGGTCCCTTTAAGAAATATGGCATCTAAAAATATTGCACGGGAACTTTTTCATATGTTTTCCAGGACAGGAATTCCTAAAGAGATCCTCACGGACCAAGGCACACCTTTTATGTCCAAAGTGATGAAGGAACTGTGTAAGTTGCTTAAAATCTCGCACATTCGGACATCTGTGTATCACCCCCAGACGGATGGGTTGGTTGAACGTTTTAATAAAACATTAAAACATATGTTAAAGAAAGCAGTAGAGAAAGATGGGAGGGACTGGGACTACCTGTTACCCTACTTATTGTTTTCGGTCAGAGAGGTTCCCCAGGCCTCTACGGGATTTTCTCCCTTTGAGTTGGTGTATGATCGGCATCCGCGGGGCTTGCTGGACATAGCCAAGGAGGTTTGGGAAACCGAGACAACTCCATACAAGAGTGTTATAGAGCATATTGCCCAGATGCAAGAGAGGATGGCTAAAATTATGCCATTGGTGAAGAATCATCTGCAGAGAGCCCAAGAAGCTCAAAGCAGAGTCTATAATCGGTCAGCAAAAATTAGGTCTTTCAATCCCGGGGATCGAGTCCTAATTCTAATTCCCACGGTGGAAAGTAAGTTTTTGGCCAAGTGGCATGGTCCATACGAGGTCGTACAAAAAGTGAGCGAGGTTACTTACAAAGTACACCAACCCGGGAGACGGAAGCCCTACCAGATATATCATATCAATCTGATCAAGCCCTGGAGGGACAGAGAGGCATTGTTGGCCTCGGGTGAAGTAGAGAAAGGGGTAAAACCATCTCTACCTCCTGTGACCATTGGTGAGACATTGTCCGTGCACCAAAAACAGGAGGTACGGGAGTTTCTGCAGAAAAATCGGCAGAGGTTTTCTGATTTGCCCGGCCGGACTTTTCTCGTAAAACACCATGTCGAGACTGAGCCCGGTACTAAGGTCAAAATAAAACCGTACAGAATTCCAGAAGCCCGCAGAAAGATAGTCTCTACTGAAATCAAACGTATGCTAGACCTCGGGGTCATTGAGGAGGCCCAAAGCGAGTGGTGTAGCCCGATTGTTCTGATCCCAAAACCTAATGGAACCTGGAGGTTCTGTAATGATTTCAGAAAGTTGAACGAAGTGTCAAAGTTTGACGCATACCCGATGCCACGGGTAGATGAGCTAATCGAGAGGTTAGGGGGTGCCCGTTATATTACAACCCTCATCTGACAAAAGGGTACTGGCAGATACCCCTATCTGAGGAGGCAAAAGAAAAAACGGCCTTTGCAACCCCGGAAGGTTTGTTTCAGTATCTGGTGATGCCATTCGGGTTGCATGGAGCCCCAGCTACCTTTCAGAGGCTTATGGACCAGATCCTACGCCCGCATCAAGCCTATGCAGCTGCCTACCTGGATGATGTGGTAATTTTCTGTTCTGATTGGGAGAGCCACCTTGCTAAGGTACAAGCCGTCCTAGACTCGATAGGCGGAGCTGGGCTGAACATAAACCCAGAGAAATGTGCAATTGGCCTAGAAGAGGCCAAGTACTTGGGCTATGTGATTGGCAGAGGGCTGATCAAGCCACAAATCGATAAAGTAGAGGCAATTCGAAACTGGCCTGTACCCCTCACAAAACGACAGGTCAAAGCATTTCTGGGCATCACTGGGTACTATCGCAGATTCGTACCAAATTATGCCTCCATTGCTGCCCCATTGACTGACCTGACAAAAGGGGGGAAGTCCAAAATGATAAATTGGAATCCGGAGGCAGAAAAAGCATTTCTGTCGTTGAAAATGGCTTTGTGTCAAAGACCAGTTCTGGTCACCCCTAATTTCAGGGAAGAGTTTCTTGTTCAAACTGATGCCTCTAATGTGGGGTTAGGGGCGGTGTTATCACAGGTTGTGAAGGGTGAAGAACACCCAGTCCTGTATCTAAGTCGAAAAATGACACCGGCTGAACAAAATTATGCCATTGTGGAGCGAGAGTGCCTCGCAATCAAATGGGCGCTGGACTCCCTACGGTATTACCTCTTGGGTAGGAGATTTAAATTGCAATCAGACCATGCTCCTCTGACATGGATGAAGCAGAACAGGGAAAGGAATGCCAGGGTGACAAGGTGGTTCCTTTCACTTCAAGAGTTCAATTTCTCGGTTGAGCATAGACCTGGGAAATTACAGGGTAATGCTGATGCCTTGTCCAGAGTTCACTGTCTCTTCGGAATTTCTGACCAGTCCTCCGGTCTGGAGAAGAGGGGGGGGATATGTGAGACAGTGAAGGGGTGTGTGCTGGACGGCGTGTATATCTCGCCCAGGTTTCTTAGCTGGGGCGCATAAAATAGGTTGTCAGTGCGGTGTTCATTCCATTCCTATCTGGGACAGGTTTTCAGTGCAACCCGGAGTGAACACAGCTGCTTAATTAGGCAGCCATAAGTACCTGCTTGAGAAGTTCAGAGGGGGCTCTATCTCTCAGTCTGGATCTGACTTCAGACGCCATTGGAGCCTCATGTGAGCTGCACGCTGGTAACTACTGAACATATGTGTTGTTTTGGGCACAGGCTATTAGAGTCTGGACCCGGATAGAAAGGGTAATCTATCTAAGTGTAATTAGTGGCGGGACACGCCTAGGCTTTATGTTTATGATTTTGTTTTAATTTATGCTCTGTTTGCTGTGGACTTTAATAAAACTGGTTGCGGCCAGTTTTTAACAGAACCACTGTCTGTGAATGGTCTCTTTATGCCACTCCGTCTCCCCAAGACGGCGATCCCAGAGCTAAATCCCCTGAAAAGCTTACAGTAGTTAACCTTTTTTCTATTTTGGCACATATGTATGTTTCACTACTTCCATGCTCTTCACCTTTTTTACTTCTGCCACACTTTCTCCTTCATGATCCTCAGCAGCAGCATCTTTTTCATCAACTTATTCTTCACCTTATTTATCTTCTTCTTAAACTTCTTCCTATTCATCTTTTTTGTAACATTCTACATATTCTTCTTATTCAACTATTATTCTTCTTCATATTCTACTTCTTCATCTTCTTCCTATTCATCTTCATCATATTCTTATTTGTGACAGGCATTCCTGTAGTTGTAATCTGTAAAAGTTTGAATATTTCATCCTTCCGTTCTTGCTGTCACAAAAGATTTACAACAGTATTTGTCCGCGTTCAGTTTTGCCTGCAGCAGCAGGCATTTTCCAGGGGCACCACGAGTAGGAACGGACTCACCCCCATACACTGCTTAGTCTTCTTCTGCTTATAATTTAGAGCATATATTTTGCTCTTAATTTTGGTCTTATGCCTAAAGTTCTTCTGCTTTTTGTTCTTCTGCTTCTTGTTCTTCTGTCTCTTGTTCTGTATCTTGTCGCTTGTCTTAATCTTTGTCCTGTTGGTGATCTTCTTCTGGGTAATCTTTTAGTTCTTCTTTGTGGTGGTGTTCAGGCTCGTCGTTTTCATGGTTGTCGTCCTTGGGGTCGTCGTCTTCTTTGGGGTGGTCTTCAGGGTCGTAGTCTTCAGGTTCCTCGTCTTCGGAGTCGTCGTCTTCTTCGGGGTGGTCTTCAGGGTCGTCGTCTTCAGGGTCGTCGTCTTCAGTGTCGGAGTCAGGGAGATCCAGAGTGATTACCCAAAAAATCATTTAAAAAATCTTCAATTTGGAAATGTAGCTGAAGGTACAAGAAGGCTGAGTAACTTCCGAGAACCAGCTAACTGTCCTGGAACCCGGATGGGTAATAGAAGGAACAAGAGCCAATGGCACAACCGAGGACCAGCTGACGGTACTGGGACACGGTTAATAAGCAGGACGTACCTGTGCTACAAAGCACTACCAAGGACCAGCAGACGTTGCTGGAACTCGGATACCGAGATGGAGGCACCTAGGCCAAAGGCACTGCCGAGAACCAACTGACGGTACTGGAACCCGGACGGGTAGCATAAGGTACCCATGAAAATGAAAGTTGAAAAGTCGCGAGCCGGCCGCAGTTACCGAATTCCTCAGTCCTACAGGGGGTGCTTGTCCTATTGGCACAATGGAAACAGACTTTATTTAAATATCCCGCAGCCCACATAGGAAGAACCGAAACTGCAGGCACCATAGAGTCGGCTAACCCGACCGCAACACGACAGGACAACTTATTGGAGGCAAAGTGACATTGACACTGCCAGGAAACAGCTGGCGTGCTGTAACCAGGCTGGGCAGGAGTGAGTACCCGTGCCAAAGACACTTCCGAGCACCAACTGGCGGTGTTGAAGCCCAGGGTCAGTCAGGGTGTAGGCTGAGGCCTAGTATGAGCAACTTTGTAACTTTAAATTGGAGGCAGCAGGACTTCTTGCCGTACACACAGCAGGGGAACAGCTGACATTACTGAACCCCAGTAACACAGGAGTAAGTGTTGACTGTGCAGACAGCACTTCCGAGCAGCAACTGGCAGTGTTGGAGCCCAGGGATGAGAGGAGAACAAGGTGGAGGCAGCAGGACTTTTTTGCCGTACACACAGCAGGGGAACAGCTGACATTACTGAACCCCAGTAACACAGGAGCAAGTGTTGACTGTGCAGACAGCACTTCCGAGCAGCAACTGGCGGTGTTGGAGCCCAGGGATGAGAGGAGAACAGGGTGGAGGCAGCAGGACATTTTTCCATACACACAGCAGGGGAACAGCTGACATTACTGAACCCCAGCAACACAGGAGCAAGTGTTGACTGTGCAGACAGCACTTCCGATCAGCAACTGGCGGTGTTGGAGCCCAGGGATGAGAGGAGAACAGGGTGGAGGCAGCAGGACATTTTGCCATACACACAGCAGGGGAACAGCTGACATTACTGAACCCCAGTAACACAGGAGCAAGTGTTGACTGTGCAGACAGCGCTTCCGAGCAGCAACTGGCGGTGTTGGAGCCCAGGGATGAGGGGAGAACAGGGTGGAGGCAGCAGGACTTTTTTGCTATACACACAGCAGAGGAACAGCTGACATTACTGAACCCCAGTAACACAGGAGCATGTGTTGACTGTGCAGACAGCACTTCCGAGCAGCAACTGGTGGTGTTGAAGCCCAGGGTCAGTCAGGGTGTAGGCTGAGGCCTAGTATGAGCAACTTTGTTACTTTAAATTGGAGGCAGCAGGACTTCTTGCCGTACACACAGCAGGGGAAAATGCTGACATTACTGAACCCCAGTAACACAGGAGCATGTGTTGACTGTGCAGACAGCACTTCCGGGCAGCAACTGGCAGTGTTAAGCCCAGGGTCAAGGAGGGTGTGTAAATAATACTATATAGAGTGTTTGCCTTGTTACGTGGCACTTCAAAATGTATATACTCCAAACAAGATAAAGATAAGCTTTACTACCATAAAATGATGAATTTTATTTAACAAAAAAATATAGAAATAAAGAATTTACAAATATAAACGCATATATTCACATGGCGAAAAGCAATGCAAACAAAAACAAAATTATTAAGGAATCGGATATAGGGGTTTAAATAAATGCATACAAGGACATTTCAGAAAGAAACCATTAATGCTGCCTAAGTAACAGTATGTACACCTGTAATATAGTGTTGACAATGAATGTAGGACTTCTAAACATCATCATCATTAAAGTTGTATGTGACCTAAAAAAAAAAGAAATTGCGGAAAAATGTAACGTAACCGATTCTGCAAATATATAAAATCTCCATCATGTAATCCTGATAATATGGGCCAATAATCAATTTTGTGATCAAGCATAACATAGAAAAAGTGCATAGTGCATTGCGAAAATAGCTATTTATGCCTGACAGTGCACTTGCAACCATGACAACGGATAGATAAGGTATATATCGATCAGACTGCTTAGCCACTGATGCTAAATGGCGATATAATACTGTACCTCAATAAAGTGTGCGTCACTACTCAAGCTCGTTTTTCATATAGCTTGATAAAGAGGGGACGTGCATGTATGCTTGCACCTTTGTTTTGACGCATAGACTGGCTTCCTGCTGTGACGCTTTGGGTAGTGGAGCGTCTGTGCGTCATATGACGCTGAATTTTAATCATGTTGCGCATCGTTCATCATCTCTAGCATACCTACAACACAAAGCCATTGTCATGACTGCTTTACTCAGTAAACATGCACCTATGATGAAACATACATGCACGTCCCCTCTTAGAGAAGAAGCTACAAGCAAAACGCGCGTGAGGTGTGCCGCAGACTTTTTTGAGTTACAGTATTATATAGCCATTGTACAGGTGTCGCTATTCACTCTGATACCTAGATATAATTAACCTTTTCTATCACTTGTCATTGTTTCACCTGCCCTTGCAGGTATAACTAGCTATTGTCAGTATGCACAATTCAATTTTTCGAGGTAATGCATGATTTGTGGGCCTTATTATCAGGATTACATGATGGACCTTTCTGATATGGGCTGTGAAATAAGATTGTGGTAAATCTGTGTATTTTTTAATGTCACTAATATAAGTAATGATGATGAGGAGTAGTCCTACATCCATTGTTTGCACTATATTAGAGGTGTAGATCCTGTTCCTTAAGCAACAATGGATTATTAAATGTACTTATGTGCCTTCATTTCCAACCAGAGACCGTTGAAGGCTAACCTTCGCACTCCAGCTGTTGTCAAAGTACAACTCCCATTATGCACTTCCAACCTTGCTGCACTTGAGGCATGCTGTGAGTTATAGTTCTCCAAGTAGTGGAGTGCCAAGGTTCGCCATCACTACCCTATACCATATGTAGGCTTTTTGGTTTGCATTTGTATTCGACATGTGCATATATGCAGTTATATTTACAAATTATTTTGTAACATATTTGGGCCAACGATTAATATTTTCTGGTTTTAAAGCTGCCGTTTCACTCGTTTAGAGCATAGAAATCAGGGTGTAGCCTCATACTTATGTGGAGCCAGTTAGACATGTCATGTTATCAGCATGTGTAGGTAGCATGAATTACTGCCGGACACACAGCAGGGGAACAGCTGGCGTTACTGAACCCCACAAACACATCAGCGAGTGTTTTGATCTGTGCATCCAGCACTTCTGAGCAGCAACTGGTTGTGTTGAAGCCTAGAGTCAAGGAGGGTGTAGGCTGAGGCCTTGTATGAGCTGGTGTAACTTTTATTTAGAGGTAGCAGGAATTATTGCCGGACACACAGCAGGGGAACAGCTGGCGTTACTGAATCCCACAAACACATCAGCGAGTGTTTTGATCTGTGCATCCAGCACTTCTGAGCAGCAACTGGCGGTGTTGAAGGCCAGGGTCAAGGAGGGTGTAGGCTGAGGCCTAGTATGAGCTGGTGTAACTTTTATTTAAAGGTAGCAGGAATTATTGCCGGACACACAGCAGGGGAACAGCTGGCGTTACTGAACCCACAAACACAGGAGCGAGTGTTTTGATCTGTGCATCCAGCACTTCTGAGCAGCAACTGGCGGTGTTGAAGCCCAGGTCAAGGAGGGTGTAGGCTGAGGCCTAGTATGAGCTGGTGTAACTTTTATTTAGAGGTAGCAGGAATTATTGCCGGACACACAGCAGGGGAACAGCTGGCATTACTGAACCCCACAAACACAGGAGCGAGTGTTTTGATCTGTGCATCCAGCACTTCTGAGCAGCAACAGGCGGTGTTGAAGCCCAGGGTCAAGGAGGGTCTTGAAATACAATATAGAGTTGTTGCCTTGTTACGTGGCACTTGGAAATGTATATACTCCAAACAAGGTAAACGTAAGCTTTACTAGGACCATAAAGTGATGCATTGAAATCAAAAATATTGAAATAAAGACAGTTAAAATATAAACGCATATAAGCACATGGCAACAAGAAATGTAACACCACACCAACCAAAAATTTTAAAAAACGTATAGGGTTGAAATGAATGCATACAAGTACATTTCGGAATAAATGAATGCTGCCTAAGGAACGCTATGTACAACGGTAATATAGTGCAGACAATGGATTTAGTAATAGTCATCATTATCATTACAATTTATATGTGACAGTCATACAGTTAAAAATACTTTCATTGATGAAAATTGTTACTTGACACATCATATATTACATGTACAGCATGGACTCATCAATGTAATGGCGCAATAATAAAAGATGAAGCATAACTGCTAAAAAAAGCATCATGCATAGTCCAAATTGCTGTGGGTGCCTGCAAGTGCAGGTGAAACAAAGGCACCGGATAGCAAAGGTATCTACTATGTATGTATCAGACAGTGCATAGCCTGTGATGGCGAATGGCGATGTCATACTGTACGTCAATAAAGGCTGCGCCAGCACTCATGCGCTTTTTGCTTGTACATAGTTGAAGAGGGAAAGTGCATGTCTGGTTGTGCAACAGTTTTTCCGCCCACACTACCTTCCTGCTGTCACGTGTCGGGTAGGGGAGCGTCTGGCTATTATATGACGCTCACTTGCAGTGACGTTACGCAGCGTTCTTCAGCGCTTAGGCCGCTACAAAGACAACATGATTTCCTGTCTAAACATCCACCTATGAGCAACCAAACAAGCACGTTCCCTCATGAACAAGCTACAAGAGAAACAAGCATGAGGGGTGCTGCTGCCTTTATTGAGGTACAGTATTAGATCGCCATTGTCCATCACTAGCTATGCACTGTGATACCTAGATACTATTAACATTTTATATCAGTTGTCGTTGTTTCACCTGCATTTGCAGGTATAACTTACTATTGTCAGTATGCACGATGCACTTTTTAGATGTAATGCATCATTATTGCGCCTTATTATCAGGTTTAGATGCTGGCCATTTCATATATGGTGTGTGAACTTACGGTTGGCCTCAATCTGTGTATTTTAATATGTCTGTCACAAATAGAACTCATGATGATGATGATGATTATGAGTCATACATCCATTGTCTGCAGTATCTTACAGGTGGAGATACCGTTCCTTAAGTAGCATTAATGGATTATGATGAAATGTACTTTTATGCATTCATTTCAAACCCTATACCCTATGTTGGGTTTTTTGTTAGCATTTGTACTCGCCATGTGCATATATGCGCTTCGATGACAAATTAATATTTGTCCATATTTGTTAATACAATTAATCATTTTATGGTTTGAAAACTGTAGTTTTTCCTGTTTTGAGCATAACAATCAGGGTGTCGGCTCTTCCCTATGTGGAGCAAGTTAGACATCTGATGTTGTGTGCTTGTGGAGGGAGCAGGAGACTTCTTGCTGGACACACAGCAGGGGAACAGCTGGCGTTACTGAACCCCACTAACACAGGAGCTTGTGTTTTGTTCTTTGGACATGGCACTTCTGAGCAGCAACTGGCAGTGTTGTAGCCCAGGGAGTAGAGTTCAGGTGGTAGAAAGATGAACAGAACAGGAGACGTGGATAACGTTGCCAAACAGTTATTTAATCGGAAACCGGACAGGCAAATTCAGGCGAGATCCATGCCTTGTTCATTTTCAGAAAAGTAAGCCGGTCTACATTATCGGAGGATAGTCGCATGCAACGGTCTGTTAGTACACCACCTGCGGCACTAAAGACGCGCTCCGATAATACACTGCGCTCCGATAATACACTGGCAGCAGGGCAAGCCAGCACCTCTAATGCATACTGGCTAAGCTCTGGCCATGTATCCAGCTTAGAGACCCAAAACTTGAATGGGGAATAGCCATCTAGGAGTACACTGAGAGGGCAAGACATGTAGTCTGTCACCATCTGATGGAAAAGTTGCCTCCTGCTGACTGGAGCCGTCTGGGATGGTGTAGACATTTGTGGCGGTGACACAAAACTTCGCCACATTTTGGCCATACTGGTCTTGCCCCGTGCAGAGGCGCTGCTTATGCTCTCTCTTGGTGCAGAGCTGTCTCCACTGCCTCGACGCACAGAGCTGCTTTGTAAAGCAGTAGCAGCAGCAGTGCTCTCGGCTGGAATGGAGAACATGATGGATTGCACCAGTATGTCTTGGTACTCCCGCATTTTACGCTCCCGGTTCAACGGTGTGATGAGGCTTTGTAAGTTGTCCAGGTAGCGAGGGTCTAGGAGGGTGTACACCCAATAATCAGACGTGGTGAGAATGTGGGCGATGCGGCGGTCGTTTCTCAGGCACTGCAGCATGAAATCAACCATGTGCTGCAGACTCCCAACTGGCCAAGAAACGCTGTCCCCTGCAAGAGGCGTCATCTCTGCCTGCTCTGCATCACCCCACCCTCGCTCTACATATTGACTAGAGCATTGTGTTCCTCCCTCTGTAGCGATGTCTTCCTCCTCCATTGACTCCTCCTCCTCATCCTCCTAACAAAGTGTCCCCTGCCTAGGCCTTTGTGAGGAACCACGTTGTGATGACTGTCCAGGTGATGGAATTTGTGACTCCTCATCCTCCACTCTTTCCAAAACCTCATCCCTTAGTGCTTGCAGTGGTTTTTGAAGCAGGCAGATAAGGGGGACAGTCATGATGACTAGTGCATCATCTACACTCACCATCCGCGTTGAGTCATCAAACGCACGCAAAACGTGAGGCACACTCAGTAGTGGTGACATGTAAACGGCGCAAATTGCGAGTTGATTGCGCCTGATGCAGCTGATACTCCATTACTGCTGGCTGCTGCTCACACAACCTCTCCAACATATGTAACGTGGAATTCCACCTGGTGGGTACATCACATATGATGCAATGTTCCGGAAGGTGAAATCGGCGTTGCAGAGCTGCAATGCGCAATCTGGCCATGCTGGAACGACGCAAGTGAGCGCACTCTAGGTGGACCTTGTGCAGCAGTGCATCAAGATCCGGATAGTCCCTCAAAAAACTCTGCACGACCAAGTTGAGCACATGTGCCAGACTTGGTATGTGAGTGAGGTTGCCCATGCCCAGAGCTGCCACAAGATTTAGCCCATTGTCACACACTACCAAGCCTGGCTGGAGATTCGCTGGCATAAACCACACGTCGCTCTCCTGCTTTATGGCATTCCAGAGCTCCTGCCCTGTGTGGCTTTGATTCCCCATTGAAATTAATTTCAGGACGGCCCGTTGACGTTTTGCCATGGCTGTGCTCATATCGGTCGTAACAGGTAAGCGTTCATGGGTCTATGTGGAGGTAGACCGTGACGGCTCCTGCAGCGATGATTCTGAGGAACTGGAATAGGAGGAGGAGTCAATGTGTACAGACTGGATTCCTGCAATCCTTGGAGTTGGCAGAACACGTACAGCGCCACTCGCAAGGTCTTTACCCAGCTCCACAACATTGACCCAATGGGCAGTGAGAAAAGGTATCGTCCCTGGCCATGGGTACTGGTCCACGCATCGGTGGTCAGGTGGACCTTGCTAATGATGGCGTTTAGTAGTTCATGTTTAATTTTTCCCTCAACATGCTTTTGCAGGCCAGGGACGGCTTGCCTGCTGAAATAAAAGCGGCTGGGCACATTGTATTGTGGGACTGCCAATGCCATTAAGTTACGGAAACTATCAGTCTCCACCAGCCTGAATGACATCATTTCAAGGGACAGGAGTTTTGCAATGCCAGCATTCAGAGCCTATGCTCGGGGATGGTTTGCCGAGTAGGGCCATCTTTTCTCCCATGCCTGTGCTACCGATGGCTGTACAGTGGCCTGGGAATGTGAGGATGACAGGGAACTTGGTGCTGTGGGTGGAATTACACTGGGTCTCTGTACAACAGTGACAGAGGTTCTTCCATGGCTATCCTGTGAGGAAGCCGAAACAGCTGTGTGTGAGCTGGAGGAAGAGGCTAAACACCAGCTGAAGATGTAGGTGCTGCTGTAGGTTGGCCTATATCTCCAGTGTGTCTTTGTAACTCCACTACGTGCTTGATCCGCACATGTTTCCACATATTAGTGGTATTGAGGTTACTGGCACTTTTACCTCTATTGATTTTTTGATTACACAGCTTGCATTTGACATAGCAAATAAAATCTGCAAGTGTGTCAAAAAAGGAACACGCACTGCAAGTCCTGGGAGCGCCCGGTTTTGCTTTTGGAAGAGAACTGCTCCGAACGGGTGCCAAAGTGGAGGCTACAGGCAACCGAGTCTGCAGCCTACCTCTCCCTCCTGTTTGAACCGTTGGGGGAATATCTTCCTTAGAGCTGCTCCCACCACCTTCCTGTTCCTCACGCCATGTTGGGTCAAGGACCTCATCATCTCCACTACCCTCTTCCAACACCTGCTACTGTTGGGTGGTCTGGCCAGCACCATGCGCAACAGAAACTGGCACCTGAGTCTCATCATCATCAGATGCATTCTGCGGTGTGCTGACCATCGGCACTGGCTCACACGCTTCTTCAGATTCAGAGAGACAAAGCAGTTGCGCATCACTGCATACTCCCTCTTCTTCACATTCTAGAATGCTGCTTGGTTGGCACCCTCTTTCCAAGCCAACAGATTCAGAGAACAGAAGTAGAGATTGAGCTGGCTCCTGTACAGAGCTTTCTGACTGCCTGGGCAATTTGGCAGGCGGTGAAGAGACAGATGGTTGCTCAACAGTGCTCTGGTCCTGAGAGGAGGTGGAAGCAATTGAAGTCGATGCCTTGGCTGCCATCCAACCGACTACGGCCTCAATTTGTTCTTCCCGCAGCACGGGGGTACTCCGAGCTCCTACAAAACTGCGCATAAAGGAACGCTCACGGGGAAAACTGGTGGATGCTGTGTCACTGGGGGCGGCAGCAGCCACCGAATCCCCACGTCCTCTCCCTGCTGAAACTCCACGCCCACGACCACGTGCCTTACTCCCTGACTTCTTCATCTTGGTAGATTGATAAAGATAGGCAGAAAAGTACTAAGGCCTAAGTGTGCTTATTCCTGAACAGCTGCTAACAGGTATAAGAAACACTAAGTATACAAAGTGTGGACTACACTTTAATATCAGCTAATGTGGCCTATCAAGTGTCAAGTGTAGTGTTTGCTGAACTTTATTAACTTTTCCCTGTTTTTCAAGCTAAAACAAAAGGTTGTGATTCAGACAAAAAGCAATGTACAATGGATAGTATTACTCACAAATTTTTTTTAGCTATTACAATGCACGAAACTAGAATGCAATAGATAATGCAAAAAAAAAAATGGGTAATACTAATCTGTCTGTTCCTGCAGGCCGCAAACCAGCCAAAAGTCTCCTTTATGTACTTCTATAGTGTTTGCAACCAATGTATTGGATACGGATGGAAGCGCGTCACACTAATAGATTTGAGTTTTTTGAAATAGAATGGAGCAGCACCAATTAGCCAAAAATGTAAACGATGAGTGTTAGGGTTTGAGTTCCCGCTGCTGCACAAGGGGAGTCTCGAACCAGTCCCACTGCGGTTCCCCATTCATCTCCTGCCGCAGTGGAGGCTGTTCAGCAGAGATGTCAGTCCCAGCGTCTTGCCCATTCCAGTACTGTGCAGTGACTTTCTGCTGCCTCTCCTGGATCTGCAATTATATCCAGTGCTGGAGCAGACGTCTTTGGGACAAAGTCCTGCGTTTCCCCTTCTGAGCATGCCCAGGGTGAGATCTCTCATTGGAGATCAGGGGTCACATGCTCAGGTACTGCAGCAGCTCCTATTGGGCTGCCAGGAAGGTCTTGTGACTACTGGAGTTCTGGAACAAGTTTCATTGGTCCTTGTTTCTGGCAGGTCCTGTAGCTGTTATTATAAAAGGGTGGCAATTCTGAGCCGCCATGCGCTAGTATCAACCATTTTATGCTTTGCGCCAGTGTGGTCATGCGTGTATGTGGTTAGGGCCCCGGCTGAAATTAGCCCCTAGAATACCGACTTAATCGGTGAGGAGTTTGGTATGCTAGCTGGTCAGGGTCGGTGTCCTAGATGCCCTAGATTACCGGCATAACCGTGAGGAGTTTGATTGCCGTATTCAGGGTCTGGCGTTCAGACGCCATCGATTGCGGGTGACTCCCGCGAGGACATTAGCGCATGATCACGTTCTATGTTCGCTTAGCACTTAACTGTGTACCTGGGTGCCTGACAGGACACAGAACTTTTTCTCAGCGGCTCTGTGACGTAACAGGGTTCGCTTTCAACGCTAGACAGCGCCCTAGCGTGTTTACTTTGCGACTCAGTTGTGTTTAGTGAGTTCGCACACATCGCCATATAGCGCTGTGGCACTCCTTCTAGCGGCTTTGTGGAATGACAGAGTTCGCACTTATTGCCACAGCGCGTTATGGCGTTTATTTTGGCGACTCTGCGGGATAACAGAGTTCGCTTCTTGTGCCATTTTACCAGCAGCAGGCTCCACCTGCACGGTGGACCCCGGGCTGCGAACGCACCTCTTTACATCAAATATTTGGTGCGTTCCGCAGACCCTTACATAATACTAGCGCCAGGGTCTGGCTGGTAAAATGGCGGACGACCAGCGTCTTCAGCGGTATATCCAGCAGCTGGATGGTAGGTTGGCGACTCTAGAGCGCACAACTTCAGCTGGGGATGTTACCGCAGTCACGGTTCAAGCTGCTAGTGTGGCCGCCGCCAGTTTGACCTCTGCCACACCTGCTCCGACAATTTCCCGCCTCCCACTTCCAGACAAGTTTACCGGTGACAGTAAACAATGTCGGGGTTTCGTCAGTCAGTGCTCCATACATCTAGGGCTTCTGGCTGCACGTTTTACCACGGAGCGGGCGAAAGTGGGTTTTATCATATCCCTTTTATCGGGCAGGGCGTTGGAGTGGGCAACGCCGTTGTGGGAGCGCGATGATCGTGTGGTGCTGAGTGCTCCTCTCTTCTTGGACACTCTGAAACAGGTCTTTTTAGGACCTCGCGTCACCCACGATACGGCTCTTCAACTGTTGGCTATCACCCAGGGTTCATCCATGGTCAGGCAGTTCGCCGTCCAATTTCGGACTCTGGTCTCTTAGCTGGACTGGCCAGATAAAGTCCTTATACCAGTGTACAGTCATGGCCAAAAGTTTTGAGAATGACACAAATATTATATTTTCACATGATCTGCTGCCCTCTGGTTTTTATGTGTGTTTGACAGATGTTTTTATCACAGACAGAAATATAATAATTGCAAACATATGAGTAACAAAAGCTTATATTGACAGTTAGAATGAGTTAATGCAGCAAGTCAATATTTGCAGTGTTGACCCTTCTTCTTCAGGACCTCTGCAATTCTCCCTGGCATGCTCTCAATCAACTTCTGGACCAAATCCTGACTGATAGCAGTCCATTCTTGCACAATCAATGCTTTCATTTTGTCATAATTTTTAGGTTTTTGTTTGTCCACCCGTCTCTTGATGATTGACCACAAGTTCTCAATGGGATTAAGATCTGGGGAGTTTCCAGGCCATGGACCCAAAATCTCTATGTTTTGTTCCCTGAGCCATTTAGTTATCACCTTTGCTTTATGGCAAGGTGCTCCATCATGCTGGAAAAGGCATTGTTGATCGCCAAACTGCTCTTGGAGGGTTGGGAGAAGTTGCTCTTGGAGGACATTCTGGTACCATTCTTTATTCATGGCTGTGTTTTTAGGCAAGACTGTGAGAGAGCCGATTCCCTTGGCTGAGAAGCAACCCCACACATGAATGGTTTCAGGATGCTTAACAGTTGGCATGAGACAAGACTGGTGGTAGCGCTCACCTTGTCTTCTCCGAATGAGGCGTTTTCCTGATGTCCCAAACAATCAAAAAGGGGATTCGTCAGGGAAAATAACTTTACCCCAGTCCTCAGCAGTCCACTGCCTGTACCTTTTGCAGAATATCAGTCTGTCCATGTTGTTTTCTCTGGAGAGAAGTGGCTTCTTTGCTGCCCTCCTTGAGACCAGGCCTTGCTCCAAGAGTCTCCGCCTCACAGTGCGTGCAGATGCACTCACACCTGCCTGCTGCCATTCCTGAGCAAGCTCTGCAGTGCTGGTAGCCCGATTCCGCAGCTGAAACACTTTTAAGACACGGTCCTGGCGCTTGCTGGTCTTTCTTGGGCGCCCTGAAGCCTTTTTGGCAACAATGGAACCTCTCTCCTTAAAGTTCTTGATGATGCGATAGATTGTTGACTGAGGTGCAATCTTTCTAGCTGCGATACTCTTCCCTGTTAGGCCATTTTTGTGCATTGCAATGATGACTGCACGTGTTTCTTTAGAGATAACCATGGTTAACAGAAGAGAAACAATGATGCCAAGCACCAGCCTCCTTTTAAAGTGTCCAGTGATGTCATTCTTACTTAATCATAACAGATTGATCTCCAGCCATGTCCTCATCAACACCCACACCTGTGTTAATGGAGCAATCACTGAAAAGAGGTTAGCTGGTCCTTTTAAGGCAGGGCTGCAATGATGTTGAAATGTGTTTTGGGGGATAAAGTTCATTTTCTAGCCAAATATTGACTTTGCAAGTAATTGCTGTTAAGCTGATCACTCTTTATAACATTCTGGAGTATATGCAAATTGCCATTAGAAAAAGTGAAGCAGTAGACTTTGTAAAAATTAATATTTGTGTCATTCTCAAAACTTTTGGCCATGACTGTACTGGAGGGGACTGGCAGACCATGTGAAGGACGCCTTGTCCACCAGGGAGATTCCTGCCACACTGGAGGAGCTCATTACCATATCTACCCGCATCGACCTCCGTTTTAACGAGCGGAGGTTGGAGCGGGCCCAGTGTAGGCAGAGGTTCCGACTGGCGCCCACCTTCGCCAGACCTCTTGAATCTTCCATTCAGGCATCCGATTCCCCTGAGGCCATGGAGATTTCTCGAGCGAGACCTAAGTCTCGGGCCGCTCGAGTATCTGTGACTTGTAATGCTTGCCAACAAGTAGGGCATTATGCTAATAAATGTCCACAGCGGTCTGGGAAACGACCGCGTCTAGTAACCATTGGGGGGGTTCACTAGACACAGCAGTACACGCCTCCAAGTTGTCCTTTAGGGGGACAATCAATTTTGGCTCATCCACTTTAACAGTCACGCTTTGTGTGGATTCTGGAGCTGAAGGAAATTTCATGTCTTCTGAGGAGGAGGAGGAGGAGCCATGGCTTATTGTCCCCTCTGAGAGCCTGAAAACTGTAGCTCCGGTCTCGCTAGAGTCTGTCCCTCCGGGCAAGACCTTTGTACCATCTAATGTTATGATTTGGTAGCTGAGGAGTGCAGGTAAAAAAATGCAAAAAGACAGCACAAAAACAAAAAGAAGAAAATGTCTTATCTGTTAGCAGGAGATGCAGACACGACACAGCAGGCTACAAGGGAAACAGGAATGAAGGATTCAGACCAGAACAATTGATCACCGGCAACCCTGATGGGAAGGTGACTCCCTTATATAAGACCAGTCAGTAACACCTGATTCCCAGTCCTCACAATCTTCACTGGACAGACTAGCACCGCTTGTAACCACCAGAGGAAGCCTCTGCTCAGAATTCATCTCAAACCCATTCACAACAGTACCCCCCCCTTGAGGAGGGGTCACCGAACCCTCATTTGAGCAACCAGGTCGGTCAGGATGAGTTCTATGATACGCACGGATAAGTCTCCTAGCATGGATGTCCGAAGCAAACACCCAAGAATTGTCTTCCTGACCATAACCTCTCCATTTAACCAAATACTGGAGTTTCCGTCTAGAAAAACGAGAATCTAATATTTTCTCAACCACATACTCCAGATTGCCCTCAACCAAAACAGGGTCAGGAGGCACAGCAGCAGGAACCACTGGCTCAACAAACCTCTTCAACAAGGACTTGTGGAACACGTTATGGATCTTAAATGTCCCTGGAAGAAGCAAACGAAAAGAAACAGGATTAATAATCTCCATGATCTTATAAGGTCCAATGAACCTAGGCTTAAATTTAGGAGATGCCACTCTCATAGGAATATTCTTTGAGGACAACCAGACCAAGTCCCCCACTTTAAACCGAGGACCATCAGTCCTATGCTGGTTAGCAAACCGCTGGGCCTTCTCCTGAGAGAGGGACAACCTCTCCACTACCTGGTCCCAAATCTGTTGCATACGCTCCACAACAGAGTCAACACCTGGACAGACAGAAGCCTCCGTCTGTCCTGAAGAAAATCGAGGGTGAAACCCAGAATTACAGAAAAACGGAGACATCAAAGTGGCAGAGCTAGCCCTATTATTAAGAGCAAACTCAGCCAAAGGCAAAAAAGAGACCCAGTCATCCTGATCAGCAGACACAAAGCATCTTAGATAAGTCTCCAATGTCTGGTTTGTTCTCTCAGTTTGACCATTGGTCTGAGGATGAAATGCCGAGGAGAAAGACAATTGAACACCCAGTTTAGAACAAAAAGTCCTCCAAAATCTGGAAACAAACTGGACTCCTCTGTCAGACACAATGTTCTCAGGAATGCCGTGTAAACGAACCACGTGCTGAAGGAACAACGGCACCAATTCAGAGGAGGAAGGCAACTTAGGTAATGGCACAAGATGTATCATTTTGGAAAACCTATCACAAATTACCCAGATGGTGGTCATTCTCTGAGAAACAGGGAGGTCGGAAATGAAATCCATAGAGATATGGGTCCATGGTCTCTTGGGCACAGGCAATGGCATCAACAAACCACTAGAGCGAGAGCAAGGCTTGGAGCGAGAGCAAGTCCCGCAGGACTGCACAAATTCCCTGACATCACGAGACAAGGTAGGCCACCAAAAGGACCGACTAACCAAGTCTCTGGTACCAAAAATTCCGGGATGCCCAGCCAATGCGGGACAATGAATCTCAGACATCACACTCTTTTTCCACTGATTCGGGACAAACAATTTTCCAACCGGGCAGCGCTCGGGCCTATCCTCCTGACACCCCTCCAGAGCAAGTCTCAAATTGGGCGAGATGGCGGAAAGAACTACACCCTCTTTCAAAATAACAGAAGGATCAGATAACTCAGGAGAGTCCGCAAGGAAGCTCCTCGAGAGGGCATCCGCCTTAACATTCTTAGTGCCAGGAAGAAAGGAAACCACAAAATTAAAACGTGTGAAAAACAAGGCCCACCTGGCCTGTCTAGGATTGAGTCGCTTGGCAGATTCCAGATAGACCAGATTCTTATTGTCCGTAAGGACCACCACCTGATGTTTGGCTCCCTCCAGCCAATGTCTCCACTCTTCAAAAGCCCACTTCATGGCCAATAACTCCCGATTACCCACGTCATAATTACGTTCAGTAGGAGAAAATTTTCGAGAGAAAAAGGCACAAGGGTTACTTTTAGAGGTCTCTGGATCTTTTTGGGACAAAACGGCACCTGCCCCAATTTCAGAGGCATCAACCTCCACCTGAAATGGCAGAGAAACATCAGGCTGCCGTAGAACAGGAGCAGAAGTGAATCTCTGCTTAAGTTCCTGAAATGCAGAGACTGCCTCAGGAGGCCAATTCACCACATCAGAACCCTTTCTGGTCAAATCAGTTAATGGTTTAACAATAACCGAGAAATTACCAATAAATTTACGATAAAAATTGGCAAAACCCAAAAATCTCTGAAGAGCCTTTAATGAAGTAGGTTGGACCCAATCACAGATGGCCTGAACCTTGACCGGGTCCATTTCAATAACAGATGGGGACAAAATGAATCCCAGAAATGAGATCCTCTGTACGCCAAAAAGACACTTTGATCCCTTCACATACAGAGCATTCTCTCTCAAAATCTGGAATACAGTTCGAACATGTTTCACATGAGAGTCCCAGTCATTAGAAAAAATCAAGATATCATCCAAATAAACAATCAGAAATTTGTCCACAAAATCCCTGAAAATGTCATTCATGAAGGACTGGAAGACGGAAGGAGCATTAGTGAGCCCAAAGGGCATCACCAGGTACTCAAAATGCCCTTCAGGGGTATTGAATGCCGTCTTCCATTCATCCCCGTGCTTAATGCGAATAAGGTTATACGCCCCCCTGAGGTCAAGCTTGGTAAACCAAGTAGCGTTTTTCACCCTGGAAAACAGGTCAGAAATCAAGGGTAACGGGTATTGATATTTCACAGTAATATTGTTCAAGAGACGATAATCAATACACGGCCTCAATGAACCATCCTTTTTGGCCACAAAGAAAAAACCGGCACCTAAGGGTGAAGAGGATGGTCTGATATGACCCTTCTCCAATGATTCCTTGATATAAGACCGCATAGCGTCATGTTCAGGTACAGACAAGTTAAAAAGGCGACCCTTAGGGAATTTACTACCCGGCACTAATTCAATAGCGCAGTCATAGCTCCTATGGGGATGCAGATTTACTTTCGCTAAACACATCAGAAAAATCAATCAAAAAGTCAGGAACATCCTGAGCCTGGGGGAGGCAGAAAAAACAGGAGTGTTGGTATTAACACATTGGCAGCCCCAACTGGTTACAGACACAGATTTCCAATCCAAAACAGGATTATGAGACTGTAACTAAGGGAAACCCAGCACGATAATGTCATGCAGATTATACAGAACCAAAAATTTGCAGCACTCCTGGTGATCAGGTTCAACCCTCATTATCACCTGAGTAGAAAACTGGGGTTTATTCTCACCCAAAAGGGGGTAGAATCGATCCCCAGTAGGGGAATAGACTTCTGTAGGGGTATCAAGGGAAACCCACAACGTTTAGCAAAATCATAATCCATCAGGTTAATAGCTGCTCCAGAATCAACGAAAGCCTGAGCAGAAAATGAGGACAGAGAGCATATCAGAGTGACAGTTAATAAAAACTTAGTCTGAACACTACCCAAGACAACTGAGCGTGCAAAACGTCTTCCCCGCTTAGGGCAGACTGAAATAGCATGAGAGGCATCACCACAGTAGAAACATAACCCATTGCGCTTTCGAAACTCATGACGCTGTGCCCCAGACACCACTCTATCACACTGCATGGGTTCAGAAGCTGGTTCACAAGGCAACACCATTCCACGCATACTTCTCCGCTCACGCAAACGTCTGTCAATTTGAATCGCTAATGACATAGAATCATTGAGACCAGAGGGGACAGGGAATCCCACCATAACATCCTTTACATTATCTGACAGACCCTTCCGGAAAAGGGCTGCCAAAGCGTCATCATTCCATTTGGTCAGACTGCCCACCTACGAAATCTCTGACAGTACAACTCAGCGTCATCAAGCCCCTGATTTAATGCCAACAAGGCTTTTTCAGCTTGATCAGTGACATTAGGCTCATCGTACAATAACCCCAAAGCCTGAAAAAATGCATCAACATCACTCAAAACAGGATCCCCAGGTGTCAGGGAAAAAGCCCAATCCTGAGGATCACCGCGCAGGAGAGAGATGATAATTTTAACCTGCTGCGCTGCGTTCCCTGAGGACTTAGATTTTAAGGCAAAAAACAATTTACAATTATTTTTGAAATTCTGAAACTTAGCTCGATCCCCTAAAAACAAATCTAGCATGGGAATCCTAGGTTCCACAGCAGGCAACCTAGCAAGATAGGTAGCAATACTCTGAACCTCAGTGGCAAGCTGATCCACACGGCCAGACAACTGTGCAAACTCCATTGAGAGAAAAGATCCTCCCCAGCACCCAGAGATACAGAGGGAAAAAAAAAATGCAACAAACAGAAAAATATCTCTGACAACTCTGACAACCTTTTTTTTTTTTTTTTTCACAATATTTTTCCCTTCTGTGAGTTCCACACAATTTTCAGTTATGGCCGGTGATACTGTTATGATTTGGTAGCTGAGGAGTGCAGGTAAAAAAATGCAAAAAGATAGCACAAAAACAAAAAGAAGAAAATGTCTTATCTGTTAGCAGGAGATGCAGACACGACACAGCAGGCTACAAGGGAAACAGGAATGAAGGATTCAGACCAGAACAATTGATCACCGGCAACCCTGATGGGAAGGTGACTCCCTTATATAAGACCAGTCAGTAACACCTGATTCCCAGTCCTCACAATCTTCACTGGACAGACCAGCACCGCTTGTAACCACCAGAGGAAGCCTCTGCTCAGAACTCATCTCAAACCCATTCACAACAATCTAATGTGCGACCGGAGTTTCTCTCTTGTGCCCATTCATCCAGGGTGGGTGGACATTTTGGGAAAAAAAGGACATCTGAGCTACTCGCGAGGACATACTGGTGGCCGCATATGGTCCAGGACCTTGGAGATTATATTCGGGCATGTGTCTCCTGTGCCAAAAATAAGTCTCCTCGTCAACGGCCAGCCGGGTTACTTTACACATTGCCGGTGGCAGACAGGCCTTGGGAAATGGTCGGGATGGACTTTGTGGTAGGCTTGCCCAAATCTCGTGGGTGTACCATCATATGGGTTATCACCGATCACTTCTCTAAAATGGTGCACTTGGTGCCGCTACCCCGGTTACCGTCTGCACGGGCCTTGGCGACACTGTTTATCAAACATATCTTCCACTTAAACGGTATGCCGGACAAAATTGTCAGCGATCGGGGTCCCCAGTTTGCGTCTCTGTTCTGGAGAGAGCTTTGTCGCCTTCTCAGTGTTGAGTTGAATCTCTCTTCTGCTTATCATCCCGAGACGAATGGGTTGGTAGAGAGGGCCAACCAGACTTGGTCACATATCTGCGACATTTTGTTTCAGCTAGGCAGGATGACTGGGCATCCTTATTACCGTGGGCGGAGTTTGCATTAAAAAACGCTGTGGCTGATTCCACTGGACAAACCCCATTTCTACTTAATTACGGTCAGCACCCGCGGGTTCCCGTACCTATGCCCGTGTCTTCCGCCGACTCCAGGGTGGCATACTGGGCTGTGGAGGCACGGGACATTTGGGACCGCACTCAGGATGCCATTCAGGCCTCCAAGGAGAGAATGAGGTCATCCGCCGACGCACATCGGCGCCCCGCTCCGACGTTTGCCCCTGGCGATTTAGTGTGGCTCTCCGCCCGTAACATCAGGCTGCGTGTAGAGTCCAGTAAGTTTGCACCTCGCTTCTTGGGTCCCTTCAAGGTTCTTGAACAGGTCAATCCTGTGGTCTACCGGTTAGCCCTTCCGCCACGCCTGGGTATCACCGACACATTCCATGTCTCCCTCCTGAAACCCGTATATTTGTCCCGGTTTTCCGAGTCATCTGCCGGGACATCGGGTTCGTCTACGGATGATTATTAGGTGAATGCTATTCTGGGGTGCAAGGTGGTACGTGGCAAAAAGTTTTATTTGGTGGATTGGAGGGGTTATGGGCCAGAGGATAGGTCATGGGAGCCTGCTGAGCGTGTTAAGGCTCCGCAGCTCATCGCTACCTTTGAGCGCAGCGAGGCCCAAAGAAGGGGGGGCCCTAGGAGGTGGGGTAATGTTATGGTTCGAGTTCCCGCTGCTGCACAAGGGGAGTCTCGAACCAGTACCACTGCGGTTCCCCATTCATCTCCGGCCGCAGTGAAGCCTGCTCAGCAGACTTCGGTCCCAGCGTCTTGCCCATTCCAGTACCGTGCAGTGACTTGCTGCTGCCTCTCCTGGATCTGCTATTATAGCCAGTGCTGGAGCAGACGTCTTTGGGATGAAGTCCTGCGTTTCCCCTTCTGAGCATGCCCAGGGTGAGATCTCTCATTGGAGATCAGGGGTCACATGCTCAGGTACTTCAGCAGCACCTATTGGGCTGCTAGGAATGTCCTGTGACTACTGGAGTTCTGGAACAAGTTTCATTGGTCCTTGTTTCTGGCAGGTCCTGTAGCTGTTATTATAAAAGGGTGCGCTAGTATCAACCATTTTATGCTTTGCGCCAGTGTGGTCATGCGTGTGTGTGGTTAGGGCCCCGGCTGAAATAAGCCCCTAGTTTGGTATGCTAGCTGGTCAGGGTCGGTGTCCTATATGCCCTAGATTACCGGCATAACCGGTGAGGAGTTTGATTGCCGTATTCAGGGCCTGGCGTTCAGACGCCATAGATTGCGGGTGACTCCCGCGAGGACATTAGCGCATGATCATGTTCTATGTTCGCTTAGCACTTAACTGTGTACCTGGGTGCCTGACAGAACACAGAACTTTTTGTCTGCGGCTCTGTGATGTAACAGGGTTCGCTTTCAACGCTAGACAGCGCCCTAGCGTGTTTACTTTGCGACTTAGTTGTGTTTAGTGAGTACGCACACATCGCCATATAGCGCTGTGGCACTCCTTCCAGCGGCTCTGTGGAATGACAGAGTTCGCACTTATTGCCACAGAGCATTACGGCGTTTATTTTGGCGACTCTGCGGGATAACAGAGTTCGCTTCTTGCGCCATTTAACCAGCAGCAGGCTCCGCCTGCACGGTGGACCTCGGGCTGCGAACGCACCTCTTTACATCAAATATTTGGTGCGTTCCGCCGACCCTTACAATGAGGCAGTGACACACGCTCAGCAGACTCCAAGCAGCAGTGGTTGAAGAACTAACTTGAGCGTGATCTGCACTCAAAAAAAGAGACCTCCCAGACAGCCATGAACACTGCAGGCAACTGTTCACTAGCTCTGAAAGGCTCCTTTATGTACTTCTATAGTGTTTGCAACCAATGTATTGGATACGGATGGAAGCGCGTCACACTAATAGATTTGAGTTTTTTTAAATAAAATGGAACAGCACCAATTAGCCAAAAATGTAAAGGATGAGGCAGTGACACACGCTCAGCAGACTCCAACCAGCAGTGGTTGAAGAACTAACTTGAGCGTGATCTGCACTCAAAAAAAGAGACCTCCCAGAAAGCCGTGAACACTGCAGGCAACTGTTCACTAGCTCTGAAAGGCTCCTTTATGTACTTCTATAGTGTTTGCAACCAATGTATTGGATACGGATGGAAGCGCATCACACTAATAGATTTGAGTTTCTTGAAATAGAATGGAGCAGCACCAATTAGCCAAAAATGTAAAGGATGAGGCAGTGACACACGCTCAGCAGACTCCAACCAGCAGTGGTTGAAGAACTAACATGAGCGTGATCTGCACTCAAAAATGAGACCTCCCAGACAGCCGTGAACACTGCAGACAACTGTTCACTAGCTCTGAAATGCTCCTTTATGTACTTCTATAGTGTTTGCAACCAATGTATTGGATACGGATGGAAGCGCGTCACACTAACAGATTTGAGATTTTTGAAATAGAATGGAGCAGCACCAATTAGCCAAAAATGTAAAGGATGAGGCAGTGACACACGCTCAGCAGACTCCAACCAGCAGTGGTTGAAGAACTAACTTGAGCGTGATCTGCACTCACAAAAAGAGACCTCCCAGACAGCTGTGAACACTGCAGACAACTGTTCACTAGCTCTGAAAGGCTCCATTATGTACTTCTATAGTGTTTGCAACCAATGTATCGGATACGGATGGAAGCGCATCACACTAATAAATTTGAGTTTTTTGAAATAGAATGGAGCAGCACTAATTAGCCAAAAATGTAAAGGATGAGGCAGTGACACACGCTCAGCAGACTCCAACCAGCAGTGGTTGAAGAACTAACTTGAGCGTGATCTGCACTCAAAAAAAGAGACCTCCAGACAGCCGTGAACACTGCACACAACTGTTCACTAGCTCTGAAAGGCTCCTTTATGTACTTCTATAGTGTTTGCAACCAATGTATTGGATACGGATGGAAGCGCGTCACACTAATAGATTTGAGGTTTTTTTAAATAGAATGCAGCAGCACCAATTAGCCAAAAATTAAAAGGATGAGGCAGTGACACACGCTTAGCTGACTCCAACCAGCAGTGGTTGAAGAACTAACTTGAGCGTGATCTGCACTCACAAAAAGAGACCTCCGAGACAGCCGTGAATACTGCACACAACTGTTCACTAGCTCTGAAAGGCTCCGCTCTGTACTTCTATTAGTGTTTGCAACCAATGTATTGGATACGGATGGAAGCGCGTCACACTAATAGATGACTGTTAATTTAAATTGAATGGAGCAGCACCAATTCCACAAAAGAAAAAAAAAATGAGGCAGTGAGTGACACGTGCAGATGACTACAAACTGCGGTGGATGCAGACCAAACTGCAGCATCACCTGCGCTCACACACAGACCTTGCACAGAGCTGTGAAAACAGCACTGCAAGGCAAAAGGAAGATTTACACAGCGGTTTGTCAAATAGCCTGCCTACAGAACAATTCACAAAAAAACAATCTCTTACTGTCCCTCAGAATCAGAAGAGTAGCATTCTGTCCCTAACTGAATTCACAGCACAGTGAAGCCAAAATGGCGGCGGCGCCTTTTATAGTGCATTCTGACATCATTTCAGCAGCCAATCACAGCCATGCCATTAGTTAACATGACCACAGCATTACAGGATGTGCCCATACTTCTTAGGATTCGTC
>JARQOD010004060.1:0-58439 GCA_033576555.1 Oophaga sylvatica | reverse complement strand
CTCACCCCCCAAAAAATCTCAACACCTAAATTTACCATTGCCTCTGATCCTCCTCCCTTTTTTACAAACAATCTTCACTTCATACACAGATTCTGCTACCCCCTTTTTAAAAAACACACAATAACAGCAAACTTGTTTGGCTGCCCCCTCAACATAGAAAAACTTGAAAATTTAAGGGGCACCATGGCTGACCCTCACCAAAGAACTGAGGGGGGTTCCCCGGGTTGCTGGGGGGAGATGGAAAAAATCCCCCTGCCACATTAAAACCGCATACAAGCTCCCTCACCAGCTTCAAGTCCAGCTCACTGCGCAAAAAAAATTTTTCTTCTCACCTCATATCCCCGTCTCACAACCCTAAAACTTTCAACACTTTTCAATCTCTACTCCCCCCCCCACTCCCCCCCTGCTCCTCTTTTTTCGCTAAAGACTTCCCTTTTTTTTTAAGCAGAAGATCAATAAAAACAAAGAAATTTTTTCCCCACAGCCCCCCATTGCCTCTCTTACTGCTCAGCCCTCTTCCCAAAACCAACTCCCCCCCATGACAAAGGATTTTTCACCCTCCTATAAATCACACCTCACCACTTGCATTTTTGCCCCCTCCCTCCAAACCCTCCTCCCTCGCCCAGTTTTAAACCCCTACTAAACCCACCTCTTAAAACCCCCCCTTCAAATGGTTTTCCCCTCATCCTTCAAAATCCTCGACACACCCTTCTCAAAAAGACCCCCTTGACCCATCCACTTTTTTAGCTACCCCCATATCTCTTCTCCCTTATGCCAAAAAACTAGGGGAACAGCAGTCATCTTAACTGACCTCACACCTTTTCCCCCTGCTCCTCTTTGCCCTTTTTAAATCATTCCCCACTGCATCACTCAAAAAAAAATGCCCAAAAAAAGTCCCAAAACGACCTACTAACCCCCAAAAGGGAAAACATACTCGTCCTCCTCTCAGGGACCGTCTTTGCCTTCGACACTGGGGGCCATTCCCCCCTGCTACAGATTCTCTCATCTCTGGGCATCACGGGTGGCCCTACCCCGGGTCCTCATTCTAACAAACCGAAAATCTGTTCCCCCTCCCCACTACCCCTCACCTCGCCCCCTGTTGTCGGGTTTTCTCAAGCTCAGTTTAGGCCCCCTACTCTTCTCCATCTCCCCCCTCCCTGGGAACAAAATAAACCCCAATGGTTTGCTTCTCTCTACCGTACACCAGACAAAACCCCACAAGCTTTTTGTATTTTGTTTTTTCTCTCTCACTTTCTAAAACTGAACAGGACAAAACAAAATTCATCATCTTTCCCCATCTCACTCTACCCCCCACCAAAACCCCCTCAACGTCAATGACTGCTCACTTTCCCCAGTCCCCATGCTCGGTCCCCCGGGTGATCCTCGACTCTGCCCTCTCTTTAGCCACAGCCCCCAAACCCCTTTTCCTCCTCCTGCCGTCTCAAACTCAAAAAAATTTTCCCCAATCGTGCATTCATTCCCCTGAAAAATAAAAAAAAAAAATAAAAAGCCCTCATCATCTCCCCCCTCGAACTGCAACCTCCTACTCTCTGTTCCCTAGCACTTGGCCCCCACTCCAATCCATCCTGCACTCTGCTCTCACTAAACCCGGTCTCCCCGCTTCCGATCGTCCAAAGGCTTCAGTCAAAACCCTAACTATGATTTTTTAAACCCAAAACGCCTCCCCTCCTCTAACATCTTGCGGGGCCCCCCTAACCCACACGCAACCTTTTCGTCCTTCAAATCTCCTTCTCATTCCCCTTTATTCTTCTTCCCACAAGCATACAAGATTTCCCCCGGCCCCTCCCCTTTCCCCCCCCTGAATTCTCCCCCCCAAACATCAACTCGCGCCTACCTGGAAACCCAAAAAGAACCGAACCCCCTCCCTTTTTTCCAAAAACCAAAACCTGCAGTGACCTCAGTTACGAACCACCGCACCCCCGCTATACCCTCTCCTAGTTATTCCACCCCCCCGTAGCTGGGGCCCCCTTTGGGGGGGGCCTTCCCCTTCTGTACTTGTTTTTTGTATTGCTCTGTTTATTGTACTTCCTATTTGCCCCTTTTCACAGAAAAGCGCCAGGAATAAATGGCCTATAAAAATGATAATAATAATAAAAAAGGGGCAATCGCTGCCAAGGGAGCAGGGGGACCTTTTTTGGGGACTGTCCACAACTAAATTTCAGGGGGGATCGCAGAGTCCTTCCCTCCACAGCAACCTAAAACCTGGTAAAATGACCCCTAGTAAACCCCTTAACTTGTCCTTTATTGTTTTTTTTTACTCTGACGCAAATCCCCTGAATTCCGTTTTATATTTCTGTATATTTCTGTAATTATCTAGTGCCCCTTTAAGACAATTAAACCAAAAATTTTTTGGGCTGATGCTTTTCTCTGACACGAATTTTTAAAAACCCGGGGGGAAAAGGACACCCTCCCCGGGGGGTTTTGCTCTGTCAGTTCCCTTTTGACCTGAAGAAAAAAGGGGGCGGAGAGCTGTCCCCTTTGTATATTCACATTGGTGACGTGAAGGGAAAGGGGGGTTTTCCCCTTCAATTGGTGGCATATGGGATTAAATATGTGCGTGGGACCCCCACCCCCCGAAAAAAAGACTACCAGGGGGACTTCATGCGGGGGCTTAAGGCACCCAGCACTAGATGGTCAAGTGTAAAATAATAATTGTTGCAAGGTCGGGGTTGCGCTTTTTAGTAACCAAAGGACCCAAGATGGCGGAAGGCCCCCGGATTTTGCAAAGGGGGGGGCCCAAAAGCTTTTATTTTGGGGGTTTGATACCTAGAAGGGGAGGGGACCCCCCCCCGGCCCCGGGGGCCAACCCATGCTCGTCCCCCCGTGGACGCACCCCTCCCATCCCCCCCTTCCCCGATAGCCCTTTTTCAAGGGGCATGCACAGCCGAGGGGTAATGACCCCGCCCTGAAAAACCCCCGGGCGGCAAAGAAACAGCAGAGCGGAGAAAGTGGGGGCAGGCGTGGCAGCAGAACTGGCGCAAGCGCCGTGAAGCTGCGGAGCCCGCAAACGGGAAATGGCCCCAGACAGCCCCCGCGGGGACGCTCCAGCCCCACCGGGCCAAAGGGGTTCCAAGGTCCCGGGGGAGGATTTTCCCCTTGCTTGAAAGGGTGGGACCGGGATTCCTTTCTCTGACCTTTGAGAGAACCGCCTCAAACCCATCGGGCCCCCGGTCGGGGGGAAGGTACCAACCCCCCTTTGGGGGAAAATCCCGGGGAAGTTTTGGGGACTTACCTGCCCGGGGGGGCATTCACAACAGCATCAAGGGGCCCCCGGGCCACCCCTACAACCCTCACCCCGAGTCGTACCGAAAAAAATTCAGGGGCCTGCAGCGGGTTAAAAAGGCACCTGGACTGACTACATGCGGCCCTGCGAGAGCCGGAACGGGGCGGGTCAAGCTCACCCCCCAACAGGAGGCCAGGGGAATGTTTTGCACGGACAGGTCTTATGGAAAAGCCCAGAGGGCCCCACAGTTCCTCCATGCCAGAAACCCCAAAGGGGGTTCTCTTCAGCCCCCAACGAGTACCAAAACAAGGCCTGAGCCAAAAACCTCCACGCACCCCGGGGAGGGGGGAAGCCCAATCCGCCCTGGCCCCAATCCCCCCCCCCCAATGCAAGTGGTTACCCCCCCCCTGCCCTCTCCCCGGCCCCGGGAAAAGAAACCCCGGCATTTCATATTCACCCCCCGGGGTCTTTAAAAGCTGATGTCCCCCTGCCTAATCCCCCTCCTTCCCCAAAAACCTCCCCCGTTTTTGTGTGGGAGGGGGGGGGGGGTCCCCCGGGCAATTACCCCCAAACCCTCACCCCCGGCCGTGGGGGGGGTCTGGGAGCGGGACCAGGGCTGAACGAACCCCGGGGCATCCTGAGGGGGGGCCCCCCCCAAACTTGGGCCTGGGAAAATCCTTTGCTCCAAAAATTAGGCTTGAAAAGGCATGCCCGTCGCCAAGGTGTATTTTGGGCTGGGGGGGCCCGGGGGGGGGATGCGGGGGGTGGGAGTAATCCAAAAATTCCTGCCAATGTGTTGCTTGGGACAAAAAATTGGGGGGGCTAAGCCCGTATTGGCCAGAACCCCCCCAATTCGCTCCCCAAAAAAGTCATGACTCTACTGTGAATGCTAAAATTTAATTTTGAAGTGCCTCCCCAAAGTGGGGGGGAGTGAAATCTGATGGTAAGCCCCACTGACACACACACAAGGGCTCCATGGGACAGGTGAGGGGGATGCAGGGGGACTCAAGGCGGTGGGGGGGCTCTAGAGCCGTATAGGGGGCCCCCAAGGAAAACCCGCCCCCCTGAGTCCAGGGCCCCGCAGAAAGAGGGGAAAGCCCTGGGGGAGGGGGGTCCCGGGGGGAGCCCCCAGGGGAAACCCAGGGGGGGAGTTCCCCACATCCGGGGTGCAGGAGGCCCCGGGGAAATCTGCCCACCCTGCGACTTTTCAGGCCCCCGGGAAGCCGCCTACCCGGGGGTCAGCGGCGTGGCCCTGTTATCAGGGGTGGGGCGTGAAGCCCAAAAGGGCCCCCCGGAGGCCGGGGTTTTTCCCCCTCTCCGACCAAGTGGCTGCTGAGTCACACAGCGGGGCCGGAGACAGATCCCCCGGGGGGGCGACAGGGAGTGGGTTTCATCAATTCTTGCCACACAAGTCAGGGATTTTTGGCAGCGGGAACAAGCTAGCCTGAAAATCTCAAGGACAGGGGGGCCCCTCCCCTGGAGTCCGACCCCGGGCAAGTGGTCGGGACCAGGGACGGCGTACCGTGGAAAAGGGCCAGCAGGGTTCAAAACCCAAAGGGGGCCCAGGGACCGACAGTTATGGTACCCCTTTTCCTTTTGGGGGAATTTGTTGCTCGAAAACCGGATCCCATGGCCGGACACCTGGGGTCGCAAAACAGGGCCAGGTACTCAGCAAAATTTTAAAAGGCCTGGAAATGGACCGGGTGACTGCTTACTCCGTTCGTGTGACACCTGTCAGGGGTGGGAAGTGGGGCGGCGCCCAAAGCCCCACTGGTAAACTCTGTCCGTAAACGAAGAGCCTTTCTCGAGGGTGGTGTGGTCTCATTGGACCTCTGCCGCCCCCCATCGCTCCGTGAAATGCTTCATACTAACCCCTTTAGTTCTCCTGTACTACAGGCCAGCCAACTTCACGTGGCATTCTTAGTGCCAACCGATGCCAGCGACTTTGGCCTGGGTTTGCTGTACTCAGCCAGGTCACACTACGGCCATGAACCCTCGTTTTGTACCTGAGCCGAAGCTCCTGCGGGGAAGTTGCCTATTCCACGAGGAGAGGGAATGTCGGCAATTGTGGGCCCTGCAGAGTCTGCAGCCATTTTTGGGGTGGATGCCAATTCCGTGGAAGCAGACCAAAAACCCCCTTAGCTGGCTACACACGGTCTTGGGACAATGGAGGTTGCAACCTGGAGCCTGCTCTCCGCAGTATCACTTCACCATTCGCCACAAACAAAGCAGGGACCCTGGTAACGCGATGGGTTGTCCCGGCAAGGAGAGGTTGGGGAAGGGCGCAGGGGGAACCAAAAATGTGTACCCCCTAGCGCCTCTAAAGAGGGAGGTGTGAAAAGGAACAGCCCCACTTGGATATGGCCTGTTCCACCCGCAATTTTTTGTTCCAGGTGCTATTTTTTCTGAATTCACGATTCACAGCAGCTAACTGCTGTAATTCCCCATGGCCTTAGGCATATTGAAGACAATAGGGTTTTATCCACTGGAATAACCACCTTTTTAGTTGCTAAGTGGTCAGGCCAAAACAAGACTTCAAAGGTGGATCTGGAGCCACGTCAGCAGGGGCCTGAAGCTGCCTTGGCTTCAATTAGATTATACCTGCCAGCTAGACCCAGAAAACATACCATTTATCCCAGCCCCCGACGGCTCCGTTCTGGATTATAATTATAGACATCTTGTAGGTAGACCTAAGAAATATCTGCATGATCCTGCGGCCCGGGCATCTGACAGTGCAACTCCCGAGTCGGTGATAGCTCGGGGGCCTGAGATATAGAGATTGGCTTCCACAGAGACCCAATCGGGCCAGTTTGATCTCCACGCGACAGCAAAACATAACGCATCTGCTGGTACCTCTTGTCCTGATCCGATCCCTGGAGAATGTTAATCCCTGTGTTGGGATATTGGTAATAAATTCTGTAGGGAGCTAAGGGTGGAGATTATCAGCCCACCCTCTGACACCGAGGGGAGGGACCTAGCAGGTTTAAGAACTGTGAGCGGACGGCAGACTCCTCTACTCTCACAGAAGCCAAAGACGATGAAGATCTAAGAAGGAACAAGGACAGATCTGCCAAGGGAGCAGCGGCACACGTTTTGGGGGACTGTCCAGCAACTAAGATTCTCACCTGTGGATCGCAGAGCTCCTTGCCCCACATGCAACTTACAACCTGGTAATACTGACCTCTAGCTAATACCTCTAAGCCTTGGACCATTATTGTTGTATTTTACTCTGACTGCAAATCCACTGTAATTCCGTTGTATAGCTTACTGTATTTTTTGTAATTATCATAGTGCGCCCTTAAGGCAATTAAACCATAATTTAATTTTGGCTGATGCTTTTAACTCTGATCACGAATCTTAAGGTATGCCACACTAAACAATATCGCTAACGGATCGCTAAAAAACGTCACTATTTAGCGATCCCGTTAGCGATTTTCAGTGGGCACTTCCAGCGTCGAGCTTCCTGCTGTGATCTCGCTCGTCGCTGGAATCGTTCCGGACCCTATTTCATCGCTGGCGCTCCCGTGGTAAGTATCTAATCGCTGTGGGCACCTTTTCTTAGCGATTTAGCGGTACTTTTTGTACCGCTAAAGTCGTTAAGAAGATCGCTAACGGCGATAGCGTCGTTACTATATCGCTAAATGTGCCGCATTTAGCATTATAAGAAACAATCCCGCTAGCATCTCATTAGTTGCAACGCTACGAGATCGCAGCGGGATAGCTTAGTGTGGCAGTACCTTTAGAATACCCAGTGGGTAACAGGACACCTCCCCAGCAGCCATTTGCTCTAGGTGTAGTTCCCTTACTGACCTGAGAGACAAGGGGCGCTGGAGAGCTGTGCCTGTGTAGTACGTCACATTGGGACATGGAAGGAAGGTGGTTTCCTTCACAACATGGTTAACTGTATGTAAACCATGTGTCATTTCATGTCGGGTTCTGTATATTTCACAAAAGCCGGCAATTGAATTAGCAGCTATTATACTATGTAGAAGTGTAGAAATATATTATATAAATGTCAGAATATATATATATATTATATTATATATATATATACACGTCTTGTATGTGCATATATCATAATTTCTTTTGTGATGTAAAAACTGTCATTGGATCCATTATAATGTCGGTTTGCAAGCCGCGAGAAAATCTCGCCGTACGGATGCCATACGGATGACACACAGATGTTTTGATGCGAGGAATCGCATCCTCGTATTGCACACGGATGACATACGGATCACTTTTCAGGGGACTTTTCTGCATATTACGGCGGTATAATACGGTCCGATTTTTTATCGTTGTGTGTGTACTCGGCCTAATAATTTATACTGTTGTCTTGTGAAATCAAGTGACAATCCGCTGTAAAGCAAACAAAAGCTAAACATTTTATCCAATATTAATATCTAGAAACTGCTTTAGTTAGACAATTGTAAAGATTACATGATAAGAAAGAATTTGGGATATTAAGCCATTGTAGCTTCCCCTGTGTCAGGAGTCATCCTGTGCCATTAAGCTGTTTGTTGTGGTGATGGTCTTGAATCCTGTCATATCATATTACAGCTGGTCATCTCTTAGCGTCTTTGGGTCTTTAGTTGACATGACAGAGAATTCTGAGACGGTGTTTGCATTCCCCCTTATTAGGGAACTCCTGTTTAGCCAGTTGTGACCATTACGTGTAAAGTATCCTATTTGAACCCTATAGCACCTGAGGGGTAGTTTTTGCTAAAAGTCATTGTAAGGGGAGATGCTGTGTTTGGGTTATGACCTACCCTGCAATGTTATCTCAAAATGATGTGTATGTAGTTCCATTCTCTCAAAAAGGATGACTGTTTGTTTAACACCTAAGTGTTGGGAGCTTAATGGTTCAAATCCCTCATTCAATCTTCGCTTCACACCTTCTCACTGTTTAATCTGAGAGATCTCCAAGAAAGCCCCTTCAAACTTGTCAACTTAGTTTTGTCATTAAAGATTGGATTAATCACCCTGGTGATCTAGAACAGGCAATCCTGGCTCAGTGCTAACTAGCAATGTCAATTGTCGGATGAATGGCAGCTAGGCTTTGTCCCTTCCCCTTTGCTTTTTTTAATGTCATGTGTTTTTCTGTGCCAGGATTAATTTTACTAATCCTAATAAACTGTTCATTCATTTCTAGGATATTTTTAGGGATTTCATGGTCGATGAGATAAAAGTGGAAAAAAAAAAAAAAACAATCATTGCACATGTTGATGTCAGATCATAGGATGTTATTCTCCAGGATATCAATGTTTGGATAGTGCGCACCTGTAGATTGTATTTATTATGATAGATTAGAATTAACCACTAACTTGTCAAACCATACCCGTGTTATCTGCAGTCATTGTGATGCGGAATGAATCAACTGGTTCAGAATTTTCTATGTTAAAAATAGTTGTTTAGGCCTAACATACTGATGACCTATTTATGGGATAGGTCATTAACTTCAGATAGGTGCTTTTCCAACACCCACCACTCAAACGAGTAGTTGTCATCTGCTCGGGTAGGGTACTGCAGATCAGCACCCACTCATTTGATCAAGAATTAATCTGTAGTGTGATGTTATGTTTTATGGATGATGTTGCTACTCGCAACTGCTTTTCCAGATTTGTATCGGCCTAGATTACAATTAATTTTGAAAATAACTTGCAGGAGTAAATTCTGAACACAGAGGCTGGAGCACATACATCAGAGGAAAAGTCAAGTCATATACATCACAGAGGGCCTGAGGGCATATACATCACAGGAGACGCTGGGGCATATACATCAAAGAAGAAGCAAGGGCACATACATCACATGAGACTCTGGGGCATATACATTACAGGAGGGGCTGGGGCATATAAATCACAAGAAATGCCAGGCACATACATCACAGGAGGGTCTGGGGCAAATATATCACATGAGACACTGGGGCAAATACATCACAGTAGATATGGGGTCACATACATTGTAGGAGGGGCTGAGTCATATACATCGCAGGAGGGGCTGGTCATATGCACCACAGAATGGGCTGAAGCATATAAATCACAGGAGACAGTGGCATATACAGCACAAGACGCTGTGGTACACACATCACAGGACACACTGTGCCATATACATCACAGAAAGACTGGGTGCACACACATCACATGAGACATTGGGGCATATACATTACAGGAGGGCTGGGGCATTTACATCACAGGAAGATGATGGGACATGTACATCACAGTAGGGGCTGGGGTATATATGTAGAGCCCAGCTGTGCTTGGATTCCTAATTCCCAGAAGGGTGCACTGAAGGTAACAACCACTAGAGGTCCAATATCTACATTCCACACCTTCACCCATCCCTAAGACCACCAGACGGAGCTGTTTAGAGATATAAAGAGGGTGAAGACGAGAGCGGAGAGCTCAGTTGGTTAGTCTGAGGGCTGCAGTCAGTAGTCACCTCAGAGAGTGTACTTGAGAGTTAGCTTTGTGCAGTCTAGCTCACAGAGCAGTCTGAAGAGAGAGAGAGAGACTGCAGTTTAGTTCAACAGAGTGGAGGCTAGTAAAGGTGGAACGGAAACAACACTCCAGCCTAGTCAGAGCTGAATCTAGTGAGTGTAGCTCAGTTGAGAAAGCGTGCCGACGCTTAGAGAGCGGCGAAGAGGCAGCCCACCAACTGCCAGTGTGTGATCGTGTGAGGGCCCGGGTAGGCCGAAGGCGAGTGGAAAGAGAGAAGGGACAGAGGAGCCTAATCAGCTCATCCCAATCATTACAACCGGACACCGGGTCCGAACTTACCGGGATCTTCACGACCCAGTAGGAGATGCCGGAGTTCCTGCAGGACTACAAGTCGCAGGAGCCCTTTTGTGCTGATACGTATTGGGTCAGGAGGATGGAGTCAAGCAGGACACTGCAAACAGGGACTATGTTCTTCAGGAGAAGGCCCTACCACAAGGTCAGCCGGGCGTAGTATGGAGACGAACTCAGGCCTAGTTTCACACAGGTCAGAGACTTATTATAGGAGTCAGGAGGCCCTATACCAATGAATGAAAAAGAGAAAGACCTACCGTATAAAACGCACACTACACCAACCAAAATATACGTATCAAAATACAAAAACCTTTATTGGCACACAAAAAGTGAAATATTAAAAATAATTAAAAACAAAATGAGACAACCCGTTCAAGGCCCGCCACATGAAAAATATATATATATAACCAGGTAATATGAGTTAGTCCATATCATCAATACAAAATGCACAACATATGTCAGAGATGTACAGTACAATAATATGATGCAATAATATGATTCAATATAAAAATATGGTGCATAGATATCAATACCACCCCTAGCTCAATATCAATAATTTTGGAGACCCTGTATGGACACAGTCAATGATAGTAGTAATACTTAGGGCACCCACAAAAGAGAGCAAGGAGTTAATGCATGAATGAAAGGTCAAAAGACATAGTGCAAGACAGGACTAACAGTGTATCCAGACATGTCGTCCCCATGTAAATAGGGCACTAAATATTTACCCAGATAAGAAACCCCACGATAGGGAAATAAGTAGGCAGGCAGGACCAAGAACGGGGACCCCAGAAAGTGGCCCCACGCGTTCCGCCGTAGCTAGTACGGCTTCATCAGGGAAGGTGAAGCCGTACTAGCTACGGCGGAATGCGTGGGGCCACTTTCTGGGGTCCCCGTTCTTGTCCTGCCTGCCTACTTATTTCCCTATTGTGGGGTTTCTTATCTGGGTAAATATTTAGTGCCCTATTTACATGGGGACGACATGTCTGGATACGCTGTTAGTCCTGTCTTGCACTATGTCTTTTGACCTTTCATTCATGCATTAACTCCTTGCTCTCTTTTGTGGGTGCCCTAAGTATTACTACTATCATTGACTGTGTCCATACAGGGTCTCCAAAATTATTGATATTGAGCTAGGGGTGGTATTGATATTATGCACCATATTTTTATATTGAATCCTATTATTGCATCATATTATTGTACTGTACATCTCTGACATATGTTGTGCATTTTGTATTGATGATATGGACTAACTCATATTACCTGGTTATATATATATTTTTCATGTGGCGGGCCCTTGAACAGGTTGTCTCATTTTGTTTTTAATTATGTTTTAATATTTCACTTTTTGTGTGCCAATAAAGGTTTTTGTATTTTGATACGTATATTTTGGTTGGTGTAGTGTGCGTTTTATACGGTAGGTCTTTCTCTTTTTCATTCATTGGTAATTTTTTCTGCCGATTCGCACCTCCCTACACTATTTAGATACTTAGTGCGCCCAGTGCTCTTATATTATTAGGAGGCCCTATACCTACCCAGTGGGGAGAACTGGATGTGCACCCTTCACCCTACAGTGCTCCGGGGAGTGCCTGCAACATCTTCAGTAAAGGTACCAAAGTGACTTGTGTGTATGTCTACCTTACTACCCCTAACTGCCGGGTCCCCGTCTGTCCTGCACCCCTACACACTCATCTACGCTGAAGGACTCAGCCTTACCTGTGGAAGGCCTAACATCTTGCTGCATAATACCAACCCTTCAGTGGATCTGCACAGCAGCGCTGGTCACCCTGACCAGGTACCACAGGTGGTGTCACGAACATTCTACAAACCTTTATTCCCCTGTAAATATCCCCTTTTCAGTGAGCACCCAGGGCCACGGACCGAGCTGCAGCTACCGTGACATCCCCCATAGAAATCGACGGGCTTGGTGCCGAGTACCCCATGGCCCTGGCGGGCGATTCATCTTCATCACAAAGGGACTCGGGGCATATACATCACAAGGGAAGCTGGGGGCATGTGTTGTGAACATTTTGGAGACGACGTCGGAGCTGAAGCTCCCTCTGGTGGTTGCTGAGGGTATTGAACCTATCTTGAATACCAAGAGTCCTACACCCACAGATAACGAGTGTGTGTCAGGTGGTACTGACTGCCTGATATAAGTGAGCTGATCTCCCATGATCCTCGCCGATGATCAATTGTGCTTCCTGGTTTAGTTTGGAATTCAGCTTGCTTTCCTGCTGTCTCCTGCTTGCGTTCAGATAAGTCTCTTTCATTTTTTTTTACTGTGGTTTGAATTCCTTGCTTTTTGCTGCATTGCTTTTTGTCTTCAGCGGGGCCCCCTATGGGGGCTTTGGCTGGTCTCCGTTCGTTTTTGTATTTGTTCATTTGCTCAGTTCTTGTGATATTTTACTGCTGGGTAGCTACGTGTCCACACCAGAGATCTGATATAGGTGGTTGAGACCGTGTGGTCTCAGTGTTTTTGGATTCAGAAGTGTTGGAGTTTTCCTAGGGTTTTTCTGGGTTGCAGAAAGTATTCTCTCCTGTGCTGTCCTATCTAGACAGTTCTGGCCCCAGCATTTGCTCAATCTATTTTCTGTCTGTGTTCGTATTTTCATCTTGTCTAATCGCCATTATATGTTTGGGGGCTTCCTACTCTTTTGGGGTCTACTCCGTGGCAGTTAGCTTTCCTCTTTCCATCTTCAGGGATAGCTATCTCTCCGGCTGTGCCGAGGCGTCTAGGACCACCGTAGGTACGCTCCACGGCTGCTTCTAGTTGTGCGGTTAGTTTAGGGGTCTGCAACCTATTAGTTTCCAACCTCTCTGGTGTTGGGCTGCTTATGCAGTTTTTTGCTCCTGCCTCCTCAGCTACCATAACATAACAGAATCACCGGCCATACTGAAAATCTATGGTACTCAATAGAAAGGAAAAATAGTAAAGGAAAAAAAAAAAGTCAGAGTTGTCAGAAATTTTTTTTTCTGTTTGTTACATTTTTTTTTCCCTCTTTTTCTCTGGGGGCTGAGGAGGAATTTTTTTTTCTCCGCAATAGAGATTGTGCAGGTGTCTGGTCGTGTTGAGCGGCTCGCCGCTGAAGTTCAGAGTATTGCTACCTATCTCACTAGGTTGCCGGTTTGGAACCTAGGATCCCTATGCCAGATTTATTTTTGGGGGAGCGGTCTAAGTTTTTGAATTTTAAAAATAACTGTAAGTTGTTCTTTGCTTTGAAGCCTAAATCCTCAGGGAACACAACGCAGCAGGTTCAAATTGTCATCTCCCTGTTGCGCGGTTACCCTCAGGATTGGGCCTTTTCCCTGACACCTGGGATCCTGTTTTGAATGATGTTGATGTGTTTTTTCAGGCTATGGGGTTATTGTACGATGAACCTAATGCTACCTTTTCAAGCTGAAAAAATCTTGTTGACATTGAATCAGGGTCATGAAGCCGCTGAGCAGTATTGTCAGAAATTCAGAAAGTGGGCAGTCCTTACTAAATGGAATAATGATGCTCTGCCAGCCCTTTTCCGGAAGGGTCTGGCAGAGACTGTAAAGGATGTTATGGTGGGATTCCTGTCCCCTCTGGTCTGAATGACTCTAGGTCATTAGCTATTCAAGTTGACAGACGTCTTCGCGAGCGTAGAAATATGCGTGAGATTGTGATGCCTTGCGGGCTAGCCCCTGAGCCCATGCAGTATGATGGAGTGACTTCTGGGGCACAGCGTCATGAATTTCGTAAGCGTAATAAGTTGTGCTACTATTGTGGTGACGCTTCTCATGCTATTTCTGTCTGCCCCAAACAGGGAAGACGTTTTGCGTGCTCAGTTGTTTTGGGTAGTGTTCAGACTAAATTTCTGTTGACTGTTACCTTGATTTGCTCCATGTCCACATTTTCAGCTCAGGCTTTTGTTGATTCAGGGGCAGCTATAAACCTGAATGATTTTGATTTTGCCAAACGTTGTGGTTTTCCTATGATGCCCCTGAGGAAGTCTATTCCTTTGCTGGGCATTGATTCACCCCCTTGGCGGAGAATAAACCCCAGTTTTCTACCCAGGTGATAATGCGGGTTGACCCGGACCACCAAGAGAATTGCAAATTTTTGGTGTTACATAATTTACATGACATTGTTGTACTGGGGTTTCCTTGGTTACAGACTCACAATCCTGTTTTGGATTGGAAGTCTGTGTCTGTGACCAGTTGGGGTTGTCAATGTGTTCGTACTGACACTCCTGTTTTTTCGCCCCCCCCCCCCCAGTCTCAAGATGTTTTTTCTGCTTCCCCTCAGTCTCAGGATGTTCCTGACTATTTAACTGATTTTCTGATGTGTTTAGTGAGAGTAAGTCTGCAACCTTACCTCCTCATAGGAGTTATGATTTCGCTATTGACTTAGTACCCGGTTGTAAATTGCCCAAGGGTCGGCTCTTTAATTTATCTGTACCTGAGCATGAGGCTATGCGCTCTTATATCAAAGAGTCTTTAGAGAAGGGTCATATCAGACCATCCTCTTCACCCTTGGGCGCCGGCTTTTTCTTTGTGGCCATGAAGGATGGTTCATTGAGGCCGTGTATTGACTATCGTCTCCTGAATAAGATCACTGTTAAATATCAATATCCGTCCCTTGATTTCTGACCTATTTTCCAGAGTGAAGGGTGCTTGTTGGTTTACCAAGCTTGACCTCAAGGGGGCGTATAATCTTATTCGCATCAAGCACGGAGATGAATGGAAGACGGCGTTTAATACCCCAGAAGGGCATTTTGAGTACCTAGTGATGCCTTTTGGGCTCACTAATGCCCCTTCCATCTTCTAATCCTTTATGAACGATATTTTCCGGAATTTCGTGGATAAATTTCTGATAGTTTATTTGGACGATATCTTGATTTTTTCCAATGACTGCGATTCTCATGTGGAACATGTTCGGACTGTATTTCGGATTTTGAGAGAAAACGCATTGTATGTGAAGGATCAAAATGTCTTTTTGGCGTACAGAAGGTTTCATTTCTGGGATTCATTTTGTCTCCGTCTGTTATTGAAATGGACCCGGTCAAAGTTCAGGCCATTTGTGATTGGGTTCAACCCACTACATTGAAGGCTCTTCAGAGATTTTTGGGTTTTGCTAATTTTTATCGTAAATTTATAGCTAATTTCTCTGGTATTGTGAAGCCACTGACTGATTTGACCAAGAAGGGTTCTGATGTAGTGAATTGGTCTCCTGACGCAGTTTCTGCGTTTCAGGAGCTTAAGCGGAGATTCACTTCTGCTCCTGTTCTGCGCCAACCTGATGTTTCTCTACCATTTCAGGTGGAGGTTGATGCTTCTGAGATTGGTGCAGGAGCTGTTTTGTACCAAAGGGATCCGGAGACCTCTAAGATTAACCCTTGTGCCTTTTTCTCTCGAAAATTTTCCCCAGCGGAACATAATTATGATGTGGGTAATCGGGAGTTATTGGCCATGAAGTGGCTTTTGAGGAGTGGAGACATTGGCTGGAAGGAGCCAAGCATCAGGTGGTGATCCTCATGGATCATAAGAACCTGGTTTATCTTGAATCAGCCAAGCGACTTAATCCTAGACAGGCCAGGTGGGCCTTGTTTTTGACACGTTTTAATTTTGTGGTCTCTTTTCTCCCGGGCACTAAGAATGTTAAGGCGGATGCCTTCTCGAGAGTTTCTTTCTGGATTCTCCTGAGGTAACTGAGCCTGCTGTTATTCTGAAGGAGGGTGTGGTTCTTTCCGCTATCTTGCCCAATTTGAGACTGGCTTTTGCTTCTAGTTGTGCGGTTAGTTTAGGGGTCTGCAACCTATTAGTTTCCAACCTCTCTGGTGTTAGGCTGCCTATGTGGTTTTTTGCTCCTGCCTCCTCAGCTACCATAACATAACAGGCATGTATACATTACAGGGCGGGCTGGGGACATATATACATTACATGAGGGGCTGGGGCATATATACATTACAGAAGGGGCAGTTAAGTCCGCCAGTGGTCATCAATACATCCTGATGGTAATGGACTATGCTACAAGGTAACCAAAGGCAGTACCACTGAGAAACTCCTCCGCCTGGAGTATAGCATGAGAGCTAGTTCATATTTTCTCCCAGACGGGCCTTCCAAAGGAGATCCTGACAGACTATGTGACACCATTCATGTCCAAGGTAATGAGGAGTTGTGAAAAGTCCTCCAGATTATCCAACTTGGGACATCGGTGTACAGATGGCCTGTGGAGAGCTTCATCAGGACCTTGAAATCTATGTTGAAGAAGGTCGTGGGGAAGGATGGCTGAGATTGGAATTGCCTGCCGCCATACCTACAGTTCTCCGTTAGAAATGTCCCACAGGCCTATACCAGGTTCTCGCCATTAAAGATCTTATACAGACAGCACCTTCGGGGTCTTCTGGACATTGCAAAGGAGACCTGGGAAGCAGAGTTAACACCCCACCGAAGCATTATCGAACATGTGGCCCAAATGCAGGACAAGATCACGAGTGAGATGCGGATGGTGAGGGAGAGCCTCCTCCAAGCACAAGAGGTCTAGGCAAGGTTCTACAAATGGTTGGCAAGACTCTGACAGTTTAGCCCTGGAGACCAGGTGTTGGTGTTGGTCCCCACCATTGAAAATAAGTTCCTGGCCAAGTGGCAAGGGCCATACGAGTTGGTTGAAAAGTTGAGTGACTTCAACTACATGGTCCACCAGCCAGGAATAAAAAACAAAACCAGGTGTACCACATTAATCTGTTGAAACCGTGGCGAGACAAGGATCCAGTAAAAGCAACATGCCTAGGGGCCCATCCTGAAGCCAGGTCGAGGATGTCACAGTGGCAAAGACACTGTTGCCGGCCCAGAAACAACAGTGCTGTGAGCTGCTTCAGTGGAAAGGAGACCTGTTTTCGGAGTTACCAGGATGTACGCTGTTGTGGAGCATGAAATCCTGACTGAACCACATGTGAGGATAAACCAAAGGCTGTATTGCATTCCTGAAGCCCGCCGCGAGGTGATCTCCAAGGAGATGAAAAAATGTGAGCCTGGGCGTCATTGCGGAGTAAATGAGTGGCTGTTCCAGTCCTATTGTTTTTGTTCTGAAGCCAGATGGAGAGTTGTGGTGCCCCACAGAGGTATTACACCTCATCCAAGGTGTGATACCCCACTCTCAGGTAAGGAGGGAGCACCACCCAGGACTCTAACACCTGCACCCAACACATACACTATAGCAGCCGGGCACCCTGGGTGTACCCTGCGGGAGGATGGTCTCATCCCAGGCTGGGTAGGAAAAAGTGTTTGGGAGTTGGGTGGAGAAAGTAGTAGAAGGAGAGTGAAGCTTGGAGAGCGGGAAAGAGACGATAGAGTGAGATTGGGAGAGGAGCTGGTAGCAGCTTGTCCCCAGACGGAGAAAGTTAGACTAAGAACGGAGCAGAGAGAAGCTTCTGGAAGGACAGAAGTGGTCCTAGGGGCACGGATAGTGAGTAGTCCATCCATGGGGCCCGATCCAATAGTGGAGGGACCAGGTCACAGAAGGTACACCGGCCCCTAGTCTAGTGGAGAACTTCAAGACTCAGATAGCAAGCCGGAGGCAGTGGCACCTGTAGGTGCTTCAGTCACAGCCACAGTTATCTTCGCTGAAAAGGTAGCTATAAGGGAGCAAGGAGACGCAAAGAGATGTCATCCGCCAAGGTCTGCAGATACTGGCTTGGCACACTTACTGTGAGGTGTTGGACAGAAAGGAAAGGTGGAAAGTCAGCACAGTGAGACGACCGAGAAAGGAACACATTGAAGGAGTCCTGGAAAGGTGTATCCTGAACTACCTGGGAGTTTGCTGGACCCCTCACCTGGAGGACACAGCACCAAGCGGGCATCTATGCACACCAGAACTGTGAGTAAAGCTTTGGAAACTGCACCCAGCTGTGTCTTCTAATCATTCCTGCGTCACCTATCCAACAATGCTACATCTACCAACATTACCATCTTCTACATCCTACATCTGCCCTGGGACTAAGCTCTGCCTGTGGAGAGCTATACCAGCTCTGCTGCATCACCACCAGTCCCAGAGGATCTGCACTGCAGCGCTGGTCACCTCTGACCAGAAAACACAAGTGGCATCACGAACACTTTATTACAAACTCTATTATCCCTTGTAAATATTTCCCCTTTTATTGGACGCCCAGGGCCACGGACCAGGTCACTGCCGCTGTGACACTTCCCCTCCGCTCCCACCCTCCCATCCTATATACACGGCTCCGCTCCCACCCTCCCATCCTGTATACACGGCTTCGCTCCCACCCTCACATCCTATATACATGGCTCCGCTCCCACCCTATATACATGGCTCAGCTCCCACCCTCCCATCCTATATGCATGTCTCCGCTCCCACCCTCCCATCCTATATACATGGTCCGCTCCCACCCTCCCATCCTATAAGCATGGCTCCGCTCCCATCCTTTACATATGGATCTGCTTCCACCCTCCCATCCTATATACATGGTCCGCTCCCACCCTCCCATCCTATATACATGGCTCCGCTCCCATCCTATATACATGGCTCTGCTCCCATCCTCCCATCCTGTATACATGGCTCCGCTCCCACCCTCCCATCCTATATAAATGGCTCCGCTCCCATCCTATACACATGGCTCTGCTTCCACCCTCCCATCCTATATACATGGTCCGCTCCCACCCTCCCATCCTATATACATGGCTCCGCTCCCATCCTATATACATGGCTCTGCTCCCATCCTCCCATCCTGTATACATGGCTCCGCTCCCACCCTCCCATCCTATATAAATGGCTCTGCTCCCATCCTCCCATCCTATATACATGGTCCGCTCCCACACTCCCATCCTATATACATGGTCCGCTCCCACACTCCCATCCTATATACATGGCTCTGCTCCCATCCTCCCATCCTATATACATGGCTCCTCTCCCACCCTCCCATCCAGTATACATGGCTCCGCTCCCACCCTCCCATCCTATATACATGGCTCCGCTCCCACCCTATATACATGGCTCTGCTCCCACCCTCCCATCCTATATATATGGCTCCGCTCCCACCCTCCCATCCTAAATACATGGCTCCGCTCCCACCCGCCCATCCAATATACATGGCTCTGCTCCCACCCTATATATATGGCTCCGCTCCCATCCTATATACATAACTCAGCTCCCACCCTCCCATCCTATATACATGGCTCCGCTCCCACCCTCCCACCCTGTATACATGGCTCCGCTCCCACTCTCCCATCCTGTATACATGGCTCCGCTCCCATCCTATATACATGGCTCCGCTCCCACCCTCCCATCCTATATACATGGCTCTGCTCCCACCCTCCCATCCTATATACATGGCTCCGCTCCTACCCTCCCATCCTATATACATGGCTCCACTCCCACCCTCCCATCATATATACACGGCTCCGCTCCCACCCTCCCATCCTGTATATGTGTAGCCCTGGTGTTAGGCACACGCAGTACCCTGGAGAGTGTGTGGAGAGATAGCAGTTTAATGCTCTATACCCATTCACTCAACATACACTAGACACACCCTTAGGGTAGTGTAGTCACTTGTGAGGGAGTGGTCAGGGTGTATTCGTTGAGTGATTAGAGTAGTCAGTTTCCTGTCTTCGGACAGAGCAGACGTGTGGAGTCTAGCTGGGACCTGGAGGGAGGAAGCAGTCCAGCCTGGTTCTATCAGCAGTTCAGCAAGTGGAGGCCAGTAAGGGCGAGATATATAGATCACCTCAGCCTGGTCAGAGCTGTACCTCACTTGAAGACATTGATAAAGAAGGAAGAGTTTAGTACAGAAATACTTCAGTCTCCTGTCCCAAGGACAGTGAAAGGTTCAGAGACGTGCTCCTGCCTAGTGGATTACTGAGAGTCTGGTAACTAACTCTGAAGGAAGGAAAAGAAGGGAGTGAATATATGACTTTTTGCAAGTGTGAGTGTTTATGCTACAAGCGTGGACAAGGCGAAAGGCACAGTGGAAAGGAATATTTGAAAAGTGCTTTTGGATTGAAGAAGTCCTGCACATTGTAACCGGTCACTGGGACCGAAGGATCACTAAAGCTTCACGCTTAGTGGTAAGAAAACCAGAGGCTTACCGGACCTTAGGTCGCGGCAAGCAGCCCTGAATAGTCGGTACGTAACTGGGGTCAGGGGGAGTGAAGACTTTGAGCCTGATCAGCAAGATAGGAATTCAGCTCTCTCACAGGAAGGCTCCGACCACAAAAACTGACTGGGCAGAACAGCTTTGGAATAGCTGGAGTTATAGAGGGAACTACGCTTCATGCTGGTTGTACTCATCGTTGTGAAAGTAAAGGAGGCCCCTAACTTGTCCAGCTGCTATCTCGAAATACATTCTCCTTGGATCAGCCTCCCTGGACCTGCCTTACCATCTTACAAGTAAAGGTATGGAAAGACGCTGACCGTGTGAGACTGAGTTATTTACTTGCATGCCTGCACAACCCTATCATAACTACCGACCTGAGGGAAGAGTCCCACCTGTAGGGGACCCGACATCTAGCTGCCTCACCATCCCCTCAGAGATCTACAGCAGCGCTGGTACAAATTACCAGAGACTACAGGTGGCGTCACGAACTGTGTATATATATCCCCTGTAAATATTCCCCAAACATACGCCAGACCGCCAGGGCCACAGACCGAGCCACCGCTACCTGTGACAATCCCATAGACTTCTACGGGCTCGGCTCTGAGTACCCCATTGCCCTGGTAACCCACAATTGTGGTGGCGGGTCGACACAAAAACTTTGGCGTCACAAACAGGATGCGAAACTCGCAAAATTGCGAGCCCTGTGTGCCTATGGAATTGTTTTTGTGAAAAAGAACTGTTTGCACTTTTGGCGCCAAAAATCGCCATCTTTGTCGCCATATTCGCGCCCTCAGGCGCTGGAGAAGAAGGTGGGCGTACCTTCGTGGGCGTGTACCCCCCTGTGGCGCGAAGAAAATGCCTGCCCTCTCAAAGTGCTATTACAATATGCGATCCTGCCCTACAGCAAAGGAGGTCCGCCTCCTCTTCACCTTTCCTGCAAAGAGGAGGAGACGCAAACACCCGCCTCCACGGAAGAGACCGGACGTCTCTGGAGGGAGAAGATGTAAGAATCTTCTGGAACATCATGGAAGCAGGACGTGTGCAGCCGAGCAGGGAAGCGGAGGAAGGCAGGCCCGTGCCCCAGCCAAGCTGCCACCAGCACCGGAGTCATCCGTGGTCCTGCACCTGCAGCAAGCATTGCTGGAAGTCAAAGAAGAAAATGCACGACTAAGAAAGATGATTTTGCCACAACCTGGATTTGAAGAGATCGAGAGACGCCGGCGTACCCTGGAGCAGCGGCGGCTGTGGGACGCGGTGTTCTCCCCCTTCGATGATCCCCTACGTCTGGAGTTACCAAACTTCTGCTGCCCAAGGCAAAGGAGCAACCGGAGGCTGCCCCCGAAAGTACCAATCCTGATCCCACCGGTGAAGCGGTGGAGGCGAAGGAGGTTGAGGAGGTACCGCCAGTTCCGGAACGCCCGCCCGGCCAGGAGGCCGCAGCAGATGATCGATCCCCGGTAGGGACACCGGAGGGGTCCTGTCCGTCGTTACCAGACGTGGACTGGGACGAGATGGCGCGCCTGGATGACGTCGCCTACACCGCCCAGTGGGAATGTGAGTGGCAGCGTCGTGAGGAGAAGCAGAAACGCCAGCAGGAGGAAGAGCGGGAAGCTCAGCGGAATCGACAGCGACAACATGCAGAGCTGATCGCGGACAAGGAGAGTGTCCGGAGAGAGAAAGGTACCCTGAGGGAACCGCGGCGGCAGGGGTGTGTGACAGAGTTCCAGCTCCGGAAGGGCTGGGGCTTCATCAGAGAACCGGGCCTCTACCCAGGGGTCTTTGTCAGCAGACGTGACGTAGAATCCCACCTACCGCAAGGCCATCCCGGGAGGGACCTAGTTAATGGAGACATTGTCACGTATACACGGCACTGGGGAATGAAGGGATGGTATGCCCTTAACGTCACCATCGTCCGTGACCCCGTCCCCGACGCAGGTAACGTCACCACTACCGCAGCGTCCCCGTCTCCAGCTCAAGCAGTATCCGGCCGTGCCCCAGCATCGCCCCCTGCAGGTACTTCGCAAGTGGAAGCGACACCTGTATACCGTTATCCTTCCACATCGCAACTAGCGACCCAATTTCCATCGCAACCCATGACACGATCCATATCGTTAACTGTGACTCAGATTGAAACGCAATCGGTGTCTCGCAAGGAGAATGTACCCGTTGCGCCCCTAGAGGTTCACACAAGAACTGTGGCGACTCAAACCCCAATAGCAGGTCACGACTTGTTAGTCCTGGGATCTAGGGATCACCGCATTGTTCCAGCCCCCGGGATGGAAAATGTATTTGAAATAAATAAATAGTAAAAGAAAAACCGGTGAGATCCAGAAAGGGGTCTACCATAAGTAAAGTTGTAAAAAGTTTAAGAATGTTTGCCAATTTTTGCACAAGTTAAATGAGTATATAATATATTTATATATTGCCAACAGTAGAATGCCCGGCTGGGTAAACAGATAAAAAGTTTTGCACTTTATTATTATTATAATGTGATATAATATGTGTCGTTTTGCTAACAATGGACTCAGAGGCTGAGGACTGTGCCAGCCCAGAACTTATTTGTATATAGTTGCGCTTCGGTGCTTTATCTTGGTTTTACATAAAACCAGCACAACTACCTCTGAATACAAAACCCGTGTGGTGTGGCACTGAGTGAGGTCTGCATTCGGATGTCCTGCAGCCCACCCAGGACCCACGTTGAAGGTTTGGTGCGGGTCCTTCACAAGAATACTGAGTATTTATTGAATGTTTTGATGCCTTAATACTTTTGTATTTTTCTATATTCAATGTGTTGTTTGCAACGTTCAAGACATCCTTACCTCCCGGATGGGACGAATTACTGTTTAATGTTGATGTTTTCATGCATAAACAAAACTGTCTCTTTGTATTTTACAGCCCGGGAGTGCTGTCTTTTACCATGGGGGAATGTGTAGCCCTGGTGTTAGGCACACGCAGTACCCTGGAGAGTGTGTGGAGAGATAGCAGTTTAATGCTCTATACCCATTCACTCAACATACACTAGACACACCCTTAGGGTAGTGTAGTCACTTGTGAGGGAGTGGTCAGGGTGTATTCGTTGAGTGATTAGAGTAGTCAGTTTCCTGTCTTCGGACAGAGCAGACGTGTGGAGTCTAGCTGGGACCTGGAGGGAGGAAGCAGTCCAGCCTGGTTCTATCAGCAGTTCAGCAAGTGGAGGCCAGTAAGGGCGAGATATATAGATCACCTCAGCCTGGTCAGAGCTGTACCTCACTTGAAGACATTGATAAAGAAGGAAGAGTTTAGTACAGAAATACTTCAGTCTCCTGTCCCAAGGACAGTGAAAGGTTCAGAGACGTGCTCCTGCCTAGTGGATTACTGAGAGTCTGGTAACTAACTCTGAAGGAAGGAAAAGAAGGGAGTGATTATATGACTTTTTGCAAGTGTGAGTGTTTATGCTACAAGCGTGGACAAGGCGAAAGGCACAGTGGAAAGGAATATTTGAAAAGTGCTTTTGGATTGAAGAAGTCCTGCACATTGTAACCGGTCACTGGGGACCGAAGGATCACTAAAGCTTCACGCTTAGTGGTAAGAAAACCAGAGGCTTACCGGACCTTAGGTCGCGGCAAGCAGCCCTGAATAGTCGGTACGTAACTGGGGTCAGGGGGAGTGAAGACTTTGAGCCTGATCAGCAAGATAGGAATTCAGCTCTCTCACAGGAAGGCTCCGACCACAAAAACTGACTGGGCAGAACAGCTTTGGAATAGCTGGAGTTATAGAGGGAACTACGCTTCATGCTGGTTGTACTCATCGTTGTGAAAGTAAAGGAGGCCCCTAACTTGTCCAGCTGCTATCTCGAAATACATTCTCCTTGGATCAGCCTCCCTGGGACCTGCCTTACCATCTTACAAGTAAAGGTATGGAAAGACGCTGACCGTGTGAGACTGAGTTATTTACTTGCATGCCTGCACAACCCTATCATAACTACCGACCTGAGGGAAGAGTCCCACCTGTAGGGGACCCGACATCTAGCTGCCTCACCATCCCCTCAGAGATCTAGAGCAGCGCTGGTACAAATTACCAGAGACTACAGGTGGCGTCACGAACTGTGTATATATATCCCCTGTAAATATTCCCCAAACATACGCCAGACCGCCAGGGCCACAGACCGAGCCACCGCTACCTGTGACAATCCCATAGACTTCTACGGGCTCGGCTCTGAGTACCCCATTGCCCTGGTAACCCACAATTGTGGTGGCGGGTCGACACAAAAACTTTGGCGTCACGAACAGGATGCGAAACTCGCAAAATTGCGAGCCCTGTGTGCCTATGGAATTGTTTTTGTGAAAAAGAACTGTTTGCACTTTTGGCGCCAAAAATCGCCATCTTTGTCGCCATATTCGCGCCCTCAGGCGCTGGAGAAGAAGGTGGGCGTACCTTCGTGGGCGTGTACCCCCCTGTGGCGCGAAGAAAATGCCTGCCCTCTCAAAGTGCTATTACAATATGCGATCCTGCCCTACAGCAAAGGAGGTCCGCCTCCTCTTCACCTTTCCTGCAAAGAGGAGGAGACGCAAACCCCGCCTCCACGGAAGAGACCGGACGTCTCTGGAGGGAGAAGATGTAAGAATCTTCTGGAACATCATGGAAGCAGGACGTGTGCAGCCGAGCAGGGAAGCGGAGGAAGGCAGGCCCCGTGCCCCAGCCAAGCTGCCACCAGCACCGGAGTCATCCGTGGTCCTGCACCTGCAGCAAGCATTGCTGGAAGTCAAAGAAGAAAATGCACGACTAAGAAAGATGATTTTGCCACAACCTGGATTTGAAGAGATCGAGAGACGCCGGCGTACCCTGGAGCAGCGGCGGCTGTGGGACGCGGTGTTCTCCCCCTTCGATGATCCCCTACGTCTGGAGTTACCAAAACTTCTGCTGCCCAAGGCAAAGGAGCAACCGGAGGCTGCCCCCGAAAGTACCAATCCTGATCCCACCGGTGAAGCGGTGGAGGCGAAGGAGGTTGAGGAGGTACCGCCAGTTCCGGAACGCCCGCCCGGCCAGGAGGCCGCAGCAGATGATCGATCCCCGGTAGGGACACCGGAGGGGTCCTGTCCGTCGTTACCAGACGTGGACTGGGACGAGATGGCGCGCCTGGATGACGTCGCCTACACCGCCCAGTGGGAATGTGAGTGGCAGCGTCGTGAGGAGAAGCAGAAACGCCAGCAGGAGGAAGAGCGGGAAGCTCAGCGGAATCGACAGCGACAACATGCAGAGCTGATCGCGGACAAGGAGAGTGTCCGGAGAGAGAAAGGTACCTGAGGGAACCGCGGCGGCAGGGGTGTGTGACAGAGTTCCAGCTCCGGAAGGGCTGGGGCTTCATCAGAGAACCGGGCCTCTACCCAGGGGTCTTTGTCAGCAGACGTGACGTAGAATCCCACCTACCGCAAGGCCATCCCGGGAGGGACCTAGTTAATGGAGACATTGTCACGTATACACGGCACTGGGGAATGAAGGGATGGTATGCCCTTAACGTCACCATCGTCCGTGACCCCGTCCCCGACGCAGGTAACGTCACCACTACCGCAGCGTCCCCGTCTCCAGCTCAAGCAGTATCCGGCCGTGCCCCAGCATCGCCCCCTGCAGGTACTTCGCAAGTGGAAGCGACACCTGTATACCGTTATCCTTCCACATCGCAACTAGCGACCCAATTTCCATCGCAACCCATGACACGATCCATATCGTTAACTGTGACTCAGATTGAAACGCAATCGGTGTCTCGCAAGGAGAATGTACCCGTTGCGCCCCTAGAGGTTCACACAAGAACTGTGGCGACTCAAACCCCAATAGCAGGTCACGACTTGTTAGTCCTGGGATCTAGGGATCACCGCATTGTTCCAGCCCCCGGGGTGGAAAATGTATTTGAAATAAATAAATAGTAAAAGAAAAACCGGTGAGATCCAGAAAGGGGTCTACCATAAGTAAAGTTGTAAAAAGTTTAAGAATGTTTGCCAATTTTTGCACAAGTTAAATGAGTATATAATATATTTATATATTGCCAACAGTAGAATGCCCGGCTGGGTAAACAGATAAAAAGTTTTGCACTTTATTATTATTATAATGTGATATAATATGTGTCGTTTTGCTAACAATGGACTCAGAGGCTGAGGACTGTGCCAGCCCAGAACTTATTTGTATATAGTTGCGCTTCGGTGCTTTATCTTGGTTTTACATAAAACCAGCACAACTACCTCTGAATACAAAACCCGTGTGGTGTGGCACTGAGTGAGGTCTGCATTCGGATGTCCTGCAGCCCACCCAGGACCCACGTTGAAGGTTTGGTGCGGGTCCTTCACAAGAATACTGAGTATTTATTGAATGTTTTGATGCCTTAATACTTTTGTATTTTTCTATATTCAATGTGTTGTTTGCAACGTTCAAGACATCCTTACCTCCCGGATGGGACGAATTACTGTTTAATGTTGATGTTTTCATGCATAAACAAAACTGTCTCTTTGTATTTTACAGCCCGGGAGTGCTGTCTTTTACCATGGGGGAATGTGTAGCCCTGGTGTTAGGCACACGCAGTACCCTGGAGAGTGTGTGGAGAGATAGCAGTTTAATGCTCTATACCCATTCACTCAACATACACTAGACACACCCTTAGGGTAGTGTAGTCACTTGTGAGGGAGTGGTCAGGGTGTATTCGTTGAGTGATTAGAGTAGTCAGTTTCCTGTCTTCGGACAGAGCAGACGTGTGGAGTCTAGCTGGGACCTGGAGGGAGGAAGCAGTCCAGCCTGGTTCTATCAGCAGTTCAGCAAGTGGAGGCCAGTAAGGGCGAGATATATAGATCACCTCAGCCTGGTCAGAGCTGTACCTCACTTGAAGACATTGATAAAGAAGGAAGAGTTTAGTACAGAAATACTTCAGTCTCCTGTCCCAAGGACAGTGAAAGGTTCAGAGACGTGCTCCTGCCTAGTGGATTACTGAGAGTCTGGTAACTAACTCTGAAGGAAGGAAAAGAAGGGAGTGAATATATGACTTTTTGCAAGTGTGAGTGTTTATGCTACAAGCGTGGACAAGGCGAAAGGCACAGCGGAAAGGAATATTTGAAAAGTGCTTTTGGATTGAAGAAGTCCTGCACATTGTAACCGGTCACTGGGGACCGAAGGATCACTAAAGCTTCACGCTTAGTGGTAAGAAAACCAGAGGCTTACCGGACCTTAGGTCGCGGCAAGCAGCCCTGAATAGTCGGTACGTAACTGGGGTCAGGGGAGTGAAGACTTTGAGCCTGATCAGCAAGATAGGAATTCAGCTCTCTCACAGGAAGGCTCCGACCACAAAAAACTGACTGGGCAGAACAGCTTTGGAATAGCTGGAGTTATAGAGGGAACTACGCTTCATGCTGGTTGTACTCATCGTTGTGAAAGTAAAGGAGGCCCCTAACTTGTCCAGCTGCTATCTCGAAATACATTCTCCTTGGATCAGCCTCCCTGGGACCTGCCTTACCATCTTACAAGTAAAGGTATGGAAAGACGCTGACCGTGTGAGACTGAGTTATTTACTTGCATGCCTGCACAACCCTATCATAACTACCGACCTGAGGGAAGAGTCCCACCTGTAGGGGACCCGACATCTAGCTGCCTCACCATCCCCTCAGAGATCTACAGCAGCGCTGGTACAAATTACCAGAGACTACAGGTGGCGTCACGAACTGTGTATATATATCCCCTGTAAATATTCCCCAAACATACGCCAGACCGCCAGGGCCACAGACCGAGCCACCGCTACCTGTGACAATCCCATAGACTTCTACGGGCTCGGCTCTGAGTACCCCATTGCCCTGGTAACCCACAATTGTGGTGGCGGGTCGACACATATACACGACTTCGCTCTCTCCCTCCCATCCTATATACATGGTTCCGCTCCCACCCACCAATCCTATATACATGGCTCCGCTCCCATCCTACATACATGACTCAGCTCCCACCCTCCCATCCTATATACATGGCTCCGCTCCCACCCTCCCACCCTGTATACATGGCTCCGCTCCCATCCTCCCATCCTGTATACATGGCTCCGCTCCACCCTCCCATCCTATATACATGGCTCTGCTCCCACCCTCCCATCCTATATACATGGCTCCGCTCCCATCCTATATACATGGCTCTGCTCCCACCCTCCATCCTATATACATGGCTCCGCTCCCACCCTCCCATCCTATATACATGGCTCTGCTCCCACCCTCCCTTCCTATATACATGGCTCTTCTCCCACCCTTTATACATGGCTCCACTCCCACCTTGTATAAATGGCTCCGCTCCCACCCTCCCAACCTTTGTATACATGGCTCTGCTCCCACCATCCCATCCTATATACATGGCTTCGCTCCCACCCTCCCATCCTATATACATGGCTCTGCTCCCACCCTCCCATCCTATATACTCGGCTCCGCTCCAGCCCTCCCATCCTGTATACACGGCTCCGCTCCCACCCTCCCATCCTGTATACACGGCTTCGCTCCCACCCTCCCATCCTTTATACACGGCTCCGCTCCCACCCTTCCATCCTATATACACGGCGCCGCTCCCACCCTCCCTTCCTATATACATGGCTCCGCTCCCACCCTCCCATCCTGTATACATGGCTCCGCTCCCATCCTATATACATGGCTCCGCTCCCACCCTCCCATCCTATATACATCGCTCTGCTCCCACCCTCCCTTCCTATATACATGGCTCTTCTCCCTCCCTCCCACCCTGTATACATGGCTCCACTCCCACCTTGTATAAATGGCTCCACTCCCACCGTCCCAATACATGGCTCTGCTCCCACCCTCCCATCCTATATATGTTGTGACCCGCACCACAATTGTGGGATACCAGAGCAATGGGGTACTCAGAGCCGAGCCCATGGAAGTCTATGGGGTTGTCACAGGTAGCGGTGGCTCGGTCTGTGGCCCTGGCGGTCAGGCGTATGTTGGGGGAATATTTACAGGGGATTTGGTATATAACGGTTCGTGACGCCACCTGTAGTTGTCTGATCACTAAGACCAGCGCTGCAGTAATTCTCTGAGGGGATGTTGTGGCAGCCAGATGACGGGTCCCCCACAGGTGGGACTGGTCCCTCAAAGTCTATGGTATTAATGATGTCGGGTGCAGATAAATAAATCAGTCTCACACCATCCAGCGTCTTTTCATACCTTTTACTTGTCAGATGATAAGGCAGGTCCCAGGGAGGCTGGTCGGGTGGAGGATGTGCTTCGAGATAACAGCTGAACAGGTTAGGGGCCTCCTTTACTTTCCATATGATGAGTCCAACTAGCATAAAGCTTAGTTCACTCCAAGAACTCCAGCTAACTCCATAGCTGTACTGCCCGGTCAGTTTTGTGGTCGGAGTCTTCCTTTAATGTGAGAGAGCTGAGTTCCTACTGTTGTCCTGCATCGACTCAAGGTTCCCACTCTCCCTGACCCCAGTTACGTACCGACACTCCAAGGGCTGCTTTCTGTGACCTAAGGTCCAGTAAGACTCTGGTTTTTCTACCACTACGCCTGAAGCTGTAGTGACACTTCGGTCCCCAGTGACCGGTGAACAATGTGCAGGATAGTCCAATCCTAAAGGCACGGCTATAACTTCTTCCACTGCGCCCTTCGCCCTGTTCGCGCTTGTAGCATAAGCACTCCACACTTCCCAAGGTAATGCAAGTCAATCCCTTCTTGCTTCTTCCTTGGAGCTCGCTAACAGATGCTCAGTATTCTTCTAGTTCAGGAGCACGTCGACTGAACTTCACTGTCCTTGGGACAGGCAACTGAAGTTTCTGCTGCTAACCCTTCTCTCCATCCAACAGTCTGTCTGACTTTAGCTCACACCGAGCTCTGACAGGACATGTTATCTGATCTCCTCTCCTCCTGCACAGACTGCACACTGACTGACCTGTCCGACGACAGGAAACTGACTGACTACATACATACCCTATGGGTGTGTCCAAGTGTGTGGTGGAGTGAATGGTTATTAAGCATTAAACTGTTACCTCTCCGCACATCCTCCAGGGTACTGTGTGTGCCTTAGACACCAGGGCTACACATATACATGGCTTCGCTCCCACCCTCCCATCCTGTATACATGGCTCCGCTCCCATCCTATATACATGGCTCCGCTCCCACCCTCCCATCCTATATACTCGGCTCCGCTCCAACCCTCCCATCCATATAAACACGGCTCCGCTCCCACCCTCTCATCCTATATACACGGCTCCGCTCCCACCCTCCCATTCTATATACATGGCTCCGCTCCCACCCTCCCATCCTATAAGCATGGCTCCGCTCCCATCCTTTACATATGGCTCTGCTTCCACCCTCCCATCCTATATACATGGTCCGCTCCCACCCTCCCATCCTATATACATGGCTCTGCTCCCATCCTATATACATGGCTCTGCTCCCATCCTCCCATCCTGTATACATGGCTCAGCTCCCACCCTCCCATCCTATAAGCATGGCTCCACTCCCATCCTATACACATGGCTCTGCTTCCACCCTCCCATCCTATATACATGGTCCGCTCCCACCCTCCCATCCTATATACATGGCTCCACTCCCATCCTATAAACATGGCTCCGCTCCCATCCTATATACATGGCTCTGCTCCCATCCTCCCATCCTGTATACATGTGTAGCCCTGGTGTCTAAGGCACACACAGTACCCTGGAGGATGTGCGGAGAGGTAACAGTTTAATGCTCGATATCCATTCACTCCATCACACACTTTAGACACACCCATAGTGTATATAAGCTAGTGACATGCAGCTGGGAGTGAGTTCTGTTTCCTGTCTTCGGACAGAGGAGGGAGTCAGTGAGTTTCCTGTCTTCGGACAGAGAAGTGAGTCAGCGTGTCTAGCCTGAACTTGGAGGGAGGAGAAGTTCAGCCAGATCCTGTCAGCGGTTCTTAAAGTGGAGGCTAGTAAGGGTGAGCCAATTCACCTCAGCCTAGTCAGAGCTGTGCCTAATCAGGAGATAGAGACAATTAAGGAAGAAAGAAGAGTTAGCAGCAGAAACTTCAGTCGCCTGTCCCAAGGACAGTGAAGTTCAGTCGACGTGCTCCTGAACTAGAAGAATACTGAGATTCTGTCGGCAAGCTCCAAGGAAGAAGCAAGAAAAGATTACCTTGTATTACTCTAGGAAGTGTGGAGTGCTTATGCTAAAGCGCGAACAGGGCGAAGGGCGCAGTGGAAGAAACAGAGACGTGCTTTAGGTATAGAATTGCCTGCACAATTTCACCGGTCACTGGGGACCGAAGTGTCACTATAGCTTCAGGCGTAGTGATAGAAGAACCAGAGTCTTACTGGACCTTAGGTCGCAGAAAGCAGCCCTTGGAGTGTCGGTACGTAACAGGGGTCAGGGAGAGTGGGAACCTTGAGTCGATGCAGGACAACAGTAGGAACCCAGCTCTCTCAAAGGAAGGCTCCGACCACAAAACTGACCGGGCAGTACAGCTAAAGGAGTTAGCTGGAGTATTCGGAGTGAACTTAGCTCTATGCTAGTTGGACTCATAATATTGGAAGTAAAGGAGGCCCCTAACCTGTTCAGCTGTTATCTCGAAGCACATCCTCACCCCAACAGCCTCCCTGGGACCTGCCTTATCATCTGACAAGTAAAAGGTATGGAAAGACACTGGATGGTGTGAGACTGATTCATTTATTTGCACCCTACACCATTAATACCATAGACTTTGAGGGACCAGTCCCACCTGTGGGGGACCCGTCATCTAGCTGCCACAACATCCCCTCAGAGATCTACTGCAGCGCTGTGTCATGGGTGCATCGCCACGAAGATCGTCGCGATTGCACATTCTGACTTCTCACAGCTGAGCTGCTGTTTCTTTGTGTTTGGTTATGAGAGAGTTAATTTTACCTAGCTCTTTGCTAAGACTAGGTCCAGCCTCGCCCGGCTGCTTTGGATTATGTTCTAATTAGTTTCCTTTATATTCCTGCCAGTCTGGGTGTTGGATGCCGGTGAAAGCATTCATATAGTTTAGCAGACTGGATCGGTTCTGGGAATACTTAAGCTAAGAGCTCCTTAGTTGTTTTACTCTTACAGCTTATAGTTTATCTCTGAGACCTAAGGTGTTCCTACTGTGTGTGAGTGTTGTATGTAAGACTTTATTTACTTTATTTCTTATCTTTCTTGTATGTCTTTCTGTTCATTAACCGTTACCTGGTCATTCCCTTTGGTGGTATTCAGGGTCCTTCTTAGGACTAGAATACAGTTGGCAGGGATTGATAGGAGACAGGGTTTACGCTGGTGGCCTGGACCTCTGTACCTTTAACAGTACCTCCAGGTTGAGGGATTAGTTAGGACCCCAGTTTAGGGTCAGCTTAGACCCCGGTCACCCTCTAGCCGGAGACAGCGTATAACGGATTCCGTTTTGACCCTCTGGACATTCTGTCAGGTAAAATGTATGTTATCATATATCTATGCGCATGTTATATAGTATGTTGCCCTTTTGATATAGATTACTGACATCACATATATATATCTGCTATACAGCGTGACATTTTCACCGGCCCATACTAAAGATTCTCCCCAGCTGTCATGGATCCAGTAGCCCAGCTGGCCCGGCAGTTGCAGGGATTGTCCATGGAGTTGGCAGACATTAAGTCCAAGGTTTTGTCCCCCCGGAGCAAACCAGATCTGAACCTAAGGTTGCTCTCCCGGACAGGTTCACTGGTGGGCGGGACAAATTTTTTACTTTCCGGGAGGCATGTAAATTGTACTTTCGGCTGCGGCCTCGGTCATCTGGGAGTGAAGAGCAGAGGGTGGGAATTGTTATCTCGCTCTTACAAGGGGATCCTCAATCTTGGGCGTTCTCTATTCCTCCAGGCTCCCCAGATCTCCAGTCAGTGGATCGATTTTTTACTGCCCTGGGTCTGGTATATGATGATCCGGATCGAGTCTCCCTTGCTGAAACAAGGTTACGTAAAATACGGCAAGGAAATCGTCCAGCGGAGGAATATTCTTCTGAGTTCCGTAGATGGGCAACAGATACTCAGTGGAATGACCCAGCTCTTAGGAGCCAGTTTTGTCAAGGGTTGTCTGACAAATTAAAAGATGTGTTGGCTCAGTATGATTCTCCTCCATCACTGGAGGCTGCTATGGCCCTCGCTATTCGCATTGATAGACGTCTTCGGGGAAGACGCGAGGTAACTCCGCCCCCCGTGATGACTCCACCTACTACTAAAGTTCCTTATACTGAGGTTCCCCTGGTCTGTTCTGAGGAACCCATGCAGTTGGGAGGGACATCATTTTGTAGGAGGGAATCAGCGGTGCGCCGCAAGACTAGAAGGTGTTTCTTTTGCGGGAGAGAGGGACATTTTGTTGGGGGGTGTCCATCCCGGACCTCTTTGAACCAAGGAGTTAACCTGGGAGTGTGTATTTCGTCCCCAAATCCCTCTCAGTTTCTCGTGCCTGCGGAGGTGGTGATTGGTACTAGAACTGAGAGGATTTCTGTTTTTCTTGATAGTGGGTCCGGGGCTAATCTGGTGGACACTCGGTTTGCCCAGGTGCATGGTATGCAACTGAGTGTATTGGCCAAACCGGTCCCTATACTCTCTATTGATTCTAGACCTCTTGGTCAAGGTAGCTTGGTACAAGCTGTTCATAACATAGATCTTCGAGTAGGGGCAATACATAAAGAGCAATTGTCTTGTTATGTGTTGGAGGGTCTGCCTGCTCCTATTGTGTTGGGACTTCCTTGGTTGGCTAAACATAACCCAGTGATTGATTGGCAATCCAGAAAGATAAGCCAGTGGGGTGAATTTTGCAAGAATAACTGCATGAGCACGGTCATCGGTGCGGTTGTGCCTAGGACTTTGCCTCCTTTTCTGGAGGACTTTTGGGAGAAGTTCTCAGAGGAGGGGTGTAAAGAGTTACCTCCTCATCGCACATATGACTTCTCAATAAAGTTGCTTCCTGATGCCTTATCTCGTACTTTCCCAGGGGTCGGGAAGACGGATGATCCGGTTCCTATTCCTCAGGAGGGAGTTGTAGTGTCAGCTGTATGCTCTGAGCTTGAGGGGGAGGTATTGGGGGCTCAGGGGGACGCCCCTGTGGGACTTCCAGGGAGACTGATAGTTCCAGATCGCTTAAGACTGAAGGTTACGGAGAACCCTTACAAACGGATGGCTGATAGGAGGAGAGTTTCTGGTCTAGATCTGAGGGTGAACGATTTGGTGTGGTTGTCTACCAGGAATATAAAACTTAAAGTTCCCTCCTGGAGGTTGGGTCCCAGATTCATCGGGCCATACAGGATCAGTTCCATAATTAATCCTGTGGCATTTCGTCTGGACCTCCCTCCTACGTTTAAAATTCATAATGTGTTTCACAAGTCATTACTTAAAAAGTATGTGGCACCAGTCATACCGTCACCTCTACCTCCTCCTTCAGTGGTAGTCAATGATAACGTGGAAGTTCATTGTAGGGGGTATGGTCCTGAGGAGAGGACGTGGGTCCCTGCGTCTGATGATAACGCAGATCGATTGGTTCGGACCTTTCACACAATTTACCCGGACAGACCTGGTCATGAGGGTCCGGAGGCCCTTCGTAGAAGGGGGGGTACTGTCATGGGTGCATCGCCACGAAGATCGTCGCGATTGCACATTCTGACTTCTCACAGCTGAGCTGCTGTTTCTTTGTGTTTGGTTATGAGAGAGTTAATTTTACCTAGCTCTTTGCTAAGACTAGGTCCAGCCTCGCCCGGCTGCTTTGGATTATGTTCTAATTAGTTTCCTTTATATTCCTGCCAGTCTGGGTGTTGGATGCCGGTGAAAGCATTCATATAGTTTAGCAGACTGGATCGGTTCTGGGAATACTTAAGCTAAGAGCTCCTTAGTTGTTTTACTCTTACAGCTTATAGTTTATCTCTGAGACCTAAGGTGTTCCTACTGTGTGTGAGTGTTGTATGTAAGACTTTATTTACTTTATTTCTTATCTTTCTTGTATGTCTTTCTGTTCATTAACCGTTACCTGGTCATTCCCTTTGGTGGTATTCAGGGTCCTTCTTAGGACTAGAATACAGTTGGCAGGGATTGATAGGAGACAGGGTTTACGCTGGTGGCCTGGACCTCTGTACCTTTAACAGTACCTCCAGGTTGAGGGATTAGTTAGGACCCCAGTTTAGGGTCAGCTTAGACCCCGGTCACCCTCTAGCCGGAGACAGCGTATAACGGATTCCGTTTTGACCCTCTGGACATTCTGTCAGGTAAAATGTATGTTATCATATATCTATGCGCATGTTATATAGTATGTTGCCCTTTTGATATAGATTACTGACATCACATATATATATCTGCTATACAGCGTGACACGCTGGTCTTAGTGACTAGACAACTACAGGTGGCGTCACGAACTGTTATATACAAATCCCCTGTAAATAGTTCCCCTTTAACGCCTGACCGCCAGGGACACGGACCGAGCCACGCTACCAGTGACATTCCCTATAGAAATCTAGAGGCTCGGCTCCGAGTACCCCATATCCCTGGAAACCCACAATTGTGGTGCGTGGTCGAGACATACATGGCTCCGCTCCCACCCTCCCATCCTATAAGCATGGCTCCGCTCCCATCCTATACACATGGCTCTGCTTCCACCCTCCCATCCTCATGGTCCGCTCCCACCCTCCCATCCTATATACATGGCTCCGCTCCCATCCTATATACATGGCTCTGCTCCCATCCTCCCATCCTGTATACATGGCTCCGCTCCCACCCTCCCATCCTATATACATGGCTCTGCTCCCATCCTCCCATCCTATATACATGGCTCCGCTCCCACCCTCCCATCCAGTATACATGGCTCCGCTCCCACCCTCCCATCCTATATACATGGCTCCGCTCCCACCCTATATACATGGCTCTGCTCCCACCCTCCCATCCTATATATATGGCTCCGCTCCTACCCTCCCATCCTAAATACATGGCTCCGCTCCCACCGCCCATCCAATATACATGGCTCTGCTCCCACCCTCCCATCCTATATATATGGCTCCGCTCCCATCCTATATACATAACTCAGCTCCCACCCTCCATCCTATATACATGGCTCCGCTCCCACCCTCCCACCCTGTATACATGGCTCCGCTCCCACCCTCCCATCCTGTATACATGGCTCCGCTCCCATCCTATATACATGGCTCCGCTCCCACCCTCCCATCCTATATACATGGCTCTGCTCCCACCATCCCATCCTAATACATGGCTCTGCTCCTACCCTCCCATCTTATATACATGGCTCCACTCCCACCCTCCCATCATATATACACGGCTCGCTCCCACCCTCCATCCTGTATACACGACTTCGCTCTCTCCTCCCATCCATATATACATGGTTCCGCTCCACCCACCAATCCTATATACATGGCTCCGCTCCCATCCTACATACATGACTCAGCTCCCACCTCCCATCCTATATACATGGCTCCGCTCCCATCCTCCATCCTGTATACATGGCTCCGCTCCCATCCTATATACATGGCTCGCTCCCACCCTCCCATCCTATATACATGGCTCTGCTCTCACCTCCCATCCTATATACATGGCTCCGCTCCCATCCTATATACATGGCTCTGCTCCCACCCTCCCATCCTATATACATGGCTCCGCTCCCACCCTCCCATCCTATATACATGGCTCTGCTCCACCCTCCATCCTATATATATGGCTCCGCTCCCATCCTATATACATAACTCAGCTCCCACCCTCCCATCCTATATACATGGCTCCGCTCCACCCTCCCACCCTGTATACATGGCTCCGCTCCCACCCTCCCATCCTGTATACATGGCTCCGCTCCCATCCTATATACATGGCTCCGCTCCCACCTCCCATCCTATATACATGGCTCTGCTCCCACCATCCCATCCTATATACATGGCTCCGCTCCTACCCTCCCATCTATATACATGGCTCCACTGCCACCCTCCCATCATATATACACGGCTCCGCTCCCACCCTCCCATCCTGTATACACGAACTTCGCTCTCCCCTCCCATCCTATATACATGGTTCCGCTCCCACCCACCAATCCTATATACATGGCTCCGCTCCCATCCTACATACATGACTCAGCTCCCACCCTCCCATCCTATATACATGGCTCCGCTCCCATCCTCCCATCCTGTATACATGGCTCCGCTCCCATCCTATTTACATGGCTCCGCTCCCACCCTCCCATCCTATAAACATGGCTCTGCTCCCACCCTCCCATCCTATATACATGGCTCCGCTCCCATCCTATATAATGGCTCTGCTCCCACCCTCCCATCCTATATACATGGCTCCGCTCCCACCCTCCCATCCTATATACATGGCTCTGCTCCCACCCTCCCTTCCTATATACATGGCTCTTCTCCCACCCTGTATACATGGCTCCACTCCCACCTTGTATAAATGGCTCTGCTCCCACCCTCCCAACCTTTGTATACATGGCTCTGCTCCCACCATCCCATCCTATATACATGGCTTCGCTCCCACCCTCCCATCCTATATACATGGCTCTGCTCCCACCTCCATCCTATATACTCGGCTCAGCTCCAGCCCTCCCATCCTGTATACACGGCTCCGCTCCCACCCTCCCATCCTGTATACACGGCTTCGCTCCCCCCTCCCATCCTTTATACACGGCTCCGCTCCCACCCTTCCATCCTATATACACGGCTCCGCTCTCACCCTCCCTTCCTTATATACATGGCTCCGCTCCCACCCTCCCATCCTGTATACATGGCTCCGCTCCCATCCTATATACATGGCTCCGCTCCCACCCTCCCATCCATATTACATGGCTCTGCTCCCACCCTCCATCCTATATACATGGCTCCGCTCCCATCCTATATACATGGCTCCGCTCCCACCCTCCATCCTATATACATGGCTCTGCTCCCACCCTCCCTTCCTATATACATGGCTCTTCTCCTCCCTCCCACCCTGTATACATGGCTCCACTCCCACCTGTATAAATGGCTCCACTCCCACCCTCCCAATACATGGCTCTGCTCCCACCCTCCCATCCTATATACATGGCTTCGCTCCCACCCTCCCATCCTGTATACATGGCTCCGCTCCCATCCTATATACATGGCTCCGCTCCCACCCTCCCATCCTATATACTCGGCTCCGCTCCAACCCTCCCATCCTATAAACACGGCTCCGCTCCCACCCTCTCATCCTATATACATCGGCTCCGCTCCCACCCTCCATTCTATATACATGGCTCCGCTCCCACCCTCCCATCCTATATACATGGCTCGCTCCCACCCTCCCATCCTATATGCATGGTTCTGCTCCCATCCTCCCATCCTATATACAAGGCTCCGCTCCCACCCTCCCATCCTTGTATATATGGCTCGCTCCACCATCCCATCCTGTATACATGGCTCCGCTCCCACCCTCCATCCTGTATACATGGCTCCGCTCCCATCCTATATACATGGCTCCGCTCCCACCCTCCCATCCTGTATACATGGCTCTGCTCCCATCCTATATACATGGCTCCGCTCCCACCCTCCCATCCTATATACATGGCTCTGCTCCACCCTCCCATCCTATATACATGGCTCCGCTCCCATCCTATATACATGGCTCCGCTCCCACCCTCCCATCCTATATACATGGCTCTGCTCCCACCCTCCCTTCTTATATACATGGCTCTTCTCCCTCCCTCCCACCCTGTATACATGGCTCCACTCCCACCTTGTATAAATGGCTCCACTCCCACCCTCCCAATACATGGCTCTGCTCCCACCCTCCCATCCTATATACATGGCTTCGCTCCCACCCTCCATCCTGTATACATGGCTCCGCTCCCATCCTATATACATGGCTCCGCTCCCACCCTCCCATCCTATATACTCGGCTCCGCTCCAACCCTCCCATCCTATAAACACGGCTCCGCTCCCACCCTCTCATCCTATATACACGGCTCCGCTCCCACCCTCCCATTCTATATACATGGCTCCGCTCCCACCCTCCCATCCTATATACATGGCTCCGCTCCCACCCTCCCATCCTATATGCATGGTTCTGCTCCCATCCTCCCATCCTATATACAAGGCTCCGCTCCCACCCTCCCATCCTTGTATATATGGCTCCGCTCCACCATCCCATCCTGTATACATGGCTCCGCTCCCACTCTCCAAACTTATATACATGGCTTCGTTCCCACCTGTATACATGGCTCCACTCCCACCCTCCGCTGGGCTCCCCCGTCCTCTCCCATCATACTTACCCTCCTCACTCCGTCGCTGCACGTCCCTGCATCTCTTTCCCGGCGCGTCAGCTTCTTTCTCTGTGGTGCGGTCACGTGGTACCGCTCATTAAGGTCATGAATATGGACGCCACGCCTATGGGAGTGGAGTCGCGTCCATATTCATCACCTTAATGAGCGGTACTACATGACCGCACCGTACAGAATAGAAGCAAACACGCCGGGACAGGGATGCAGGGACGGAAGGTGAGTATGTACTGGAGATGACCAGAGGCTACTGTAGGGAGATCAGCGGCTTGCGCCGCTGATCTCCAGACGATAGCAATGGCGTGGGCCAGATGTGCCTGTCGCTGATTGGTCGTGTCCGGCCGGGCGCGACCTATCAGCGATGCAGGATTTCCGTTACAGACGGAAGTGAAAAGTTAGACAATTATATAGTAGATATGTTGCTGCTGAAAACGTCATCTTGTCCGGCAAAAAACGAGCTGCCATAAAGCGTCATCAGCGACCAAATAAAAAAGTCATAGCTCTCAGAATAAAGTGATGCAAAAACAATTATTTTTTCTATAAAATAGTTCTTATTATATAAAAGTGGCAAAACATAAAAATATCAATGAGGTATTGCTGTAATCATACTGACCCAAAGAATAAAACTGCCTTATCAATTTTAATGTGAAAATTGAAGACCAATTGTTCCAGCTCTTCCATAAAATTTCCTTTATTTTGTCACAATAAAAACATGATCAGCTTCTTAGACAACATCAAGGCATGCGTCAGGACAAGCTACCCGTTTCGATCGCTGCTGCGATCTTTATCAAAGCTATCACACTATGAAAGTACTAACATTAAAAAGGACCTGTCACCAATCAGCTGTCAGAAAACAAACACATGATTTTAGGTCCTGAACAAGAAACATACATTAATCAAAAAAGAGAAAAGAAAAAAAAGTGAAACCATCAAAACAACCAAATATAGATATAAATGACATGTAAAATCAATTGAATCAACTTAATGATAAAATTGCTTTGATGTAGATCAATAATGAAACATAATTTCATTTTTTCTATTCAGACCCGCAGGGAACCTTGTTCCAAGATTGAATATCCAATATGCCCCCCCGGGTGAGTAAGAGTCTTTTGATATCGCCTGCACGAAAAGATTTTTTTATGTTTTCTAGACCAGTGACTCTGAATGAAACAATATTCCTTTGGGTACATACCCATTTGTGTAAAAAAAAAAAAAAACGGTCCATTTTCTGGATGGAAAAAACAGTCCGATTATATGCAATTGCCATGCGATTTGTATACGATTTTTAATTGCACCATTCGTTTTCCATCCGTTTTCCATCTGTATGCAATGCGATTTTTAACATGTCGTTTTACATAGAGCAGTTCTCTCTATGTAAAAGCTCATGTAAAGATCACATTGTAAAAAAAAAAATGTACACAAAAAGCAAATAATTATATATATATATATATATATATATATACACACATATATATATATATATACACACAGTACAGACCAAAAGTTTGGACACACCTTCTCATTCAATGATTTTTCTGTATTTTCATGACTATGAAAATTGTAGAATCACACCGAAGGCATCAAAACTATGAATGAACACTTGTGGAATTACACATTACACTTTACAAAAAAGTGTGAAACAACTGAAAATATGTCTTATATTCTAGGTTCTTCAAAGTAGCCACCTTTTGCTTTGATTACTGCTTTGCACGCAGAAAAGGTGAACGGATGGACTCTACATGCCTGGTTCCCACTGTGAAGCATGGAGGAGGTGGTGTGATGGTGTGGGGGTGCTTTGCTGGTGACACTGTTGGGGATTTATTCAAAATTGAAGGCATACTGAACCAATATGACTACCACAGCATCTTGCAGCAGAATGCTATTCCATCTGATTTGCGTTTAGTTGGACCATCATTTATTTTTCAACAGGACAATGACCCCAAACACACCTCAGGCTATGTAAGGGCTATTTGACCAAGATGGAGAGTGTTGGGGTGCTACGCCAGATGACCTGGCCTCCACAGTCACCAGACCTGAACCCAATCGAGATGGTTTGGGGTGAGCTGGACAGCTCACCGCTTCAATTTTGAATAAATCCCCAACAGTGTCACCAGCAAAGCACCCCCACACCATCACACCACCTCCTCCATGCTTCACGGTGGGAACCGGGCATGTAGAGTCCATCCGTTCACCTTTTCTGCGTGCAAAGCAGTAATCAAAGCAAAAGGTGGGTACTTTGAAAAACCTAGAATAAAAGACATATTTTCAGTTGTTTCACACTTTTTTGTAAAGTGTAATGTTTATTTCCACATGTGTTAATTCATAGTTTTGATGCCTTCAGTGTGATTCTACAATTTTCATAGTCATGAAAATACAGAAAAATCATTGAATGAGAAGATGTGTCCAAACTTTTGGTCTGTACTGTATGTATATATATATATATATATATATATATATATATATATATATATACAGTGGTGGCCAAAAGTATTGGCACCCCTGCAATTCTGTCAGATAATACTCAGTGTCTTCTTGAAAATGATTGCAATCACAAATTATTTGCTATTTTTATCTTCATTTAATTTGCTTGCAATGAAAAAACACAAAAGAGAATGAAGCAAAAATCAAATCCTTGATCATTTCACACAAAACTCCAAAAATGGGCCAGACAAAAGTATTGGCACCCTCAGCCTAATACTTGGTTGCACAACCTTTAGCCAAAATAACTGCGAACAACCGCTTCCGGTAACCATCAATGAGTTTCTTACAATGCTCTGCTGGAATTGTAGACCTTTTTTCTTTGGCAAACTGCTCCAGGTCCCTGATATTTGAAGGGTGCCTTCTCCAAACTGCCATTTTGAGATCTCTCCACAGGTGTTCTATGGGATTCAGGTCTGGACTCATTACTGGCCACCTTAGAAGTCTCCAGTGCTTTCTCTCAAACCATTTTATAGTGCTTTTGGAAGTGTGTTTTGGGTCATTGTCCTGCTGGAAGACCCATGACCTCTGAGGGAGACCCAGCTTTCTCACACTGGGCCCTACATTATGCTGCAAAATTTGTTGGTAGTCTTCAGACTTCATAATGCCATGCACACGGTCAAGCAGTCCAGTGAAAGAGGCAGCAAAGCAACCCCAAAACATCAGGGAACCTCCGCCATGTTTGACTGTAGGGACCGTGTTCTTTTCTTTGAATGCCTCTTTTTTTTTCCTGTACACTCTATGTTGATGGTTTTTCACAAAAAGCTCAACTTTTGTCTCATCTGACCAGAGAACATTCTTCCAAAACATTTTAGGCTTTCTCAGGTAAGTTTTGGCAAACTCCAGCCTGGCTTTTTTATGTCTCTGGGTAAGAAGTGGGGTCTTCCTGGGTATCCTACCATACAGTCCCTTTTCATTCAGACGCCGATGGATAGTACGGGTTGACATTGTTGTACCCTCGGACTGTAGGGCAGCTTGAACTTGTTTGGATGTTAGTCGAGGTTCTTTTACACCATCCGCACAATCTTGCATTGAAATCTCTCGTAAATTTTTATTTTCCTTCCACATCTAGGGAGGTTAGCCACAGTGCCATGGGCTTTAACCTTCTTGATGACACTGAGCACGGAAGACACAGGAACATTCAGGTCTTTGGAGATGGACTTGTAGCCTTGAGACTGCTCATGCTTCCTCACAATTTGGTTTCTCAAGTCCTCAGACAGTTCTTTGGTCTTCTTTCTTTTCTCCATGCTCAATGTGGTACACACAAGGACACAGGACAGAGGTTGAGTCAACTTTAATCCATGTTAACTGGCTGCAAGTGTCATTTATTTATTGCCAACACCTGTTAGGTGCCACAGGTAAGTTACAGGTGCTGGTGATTACACGAATTAGAGAAGCATCACATGATTTTCAAACAGTGCCAATACTTTTGTCCACCCCCTTTTTTAGGTTTGGTGTGGAATTATATCCAATTTGGCTTTAGGTCAATTCTTTTTGTGTTTTTTAATTGAAGACAAATTAAATGCAGATAATAATATCAAAGAATTTGTGTTTGCAATCATTTTCAGGAAGAAACTGAGTATTATCTGACAGAATTGCAGGGGTGCCAATACTTTTGGCCACCACTGTATATATATATATATATATATATATATATATATATATATAGCTCATGCACTTCTACATAGTATAATAGCCGCTAATTCAATTGCCGGCTTTTGTGAAATTTCAGACCCGACATGAAATGACACTTGGTTTACATACAGTTAATCATGTCATTTCATGTAGTTTGATATATGGTTTTCACTTATAATGACATGAGTGTATGTGTGCAAAATTTCATACAGCTAGGGGTTAGTTAAAGGTGTAAATTCGTTGAAAAAAATGCGTGGGCTCCCACGCTATTTTCTCCACCAGACAGGGAAAGCCAGTGAGTGAGGGCAGATAATAGCCTAGGGAGGGTGCATTTATTTTGTGCCCCCCCTGGCTACTAACATTTGCCCCCAGCCACCCCAGAAAAGGCAAATCTATAATTAGATGCACCCTTTCTGGCACTTAGCCCATCTATTCCCATTGCCCTGTAGCGGTGGCTAATGGGTTAATAATGGGTTAAAGTCACCTTGCTATTGAAAGGTGACTTTAAGCCAGGTTAATAATTGAGAGTTGTCAATTAGACAACTCTCAATTATTAATCCTATTGTATGAAATAAAAATAAAACACACACACTTTAATTAAAAATCATTTTAATGAAATAATCACACACTTTTTGACCATCTTTTATTTTACAGGTAATCCGTGCGAAGCCTTTGTTCTCCTGTAATAAAAATAAAATAATAAAGCAACATTCTATCCGGTGCTCTGTCAGGTCCCATGCTGTAATCCTTCACAAAGGGTTAACTGGCTTACAGCTAGCAGCACAGCTAATGCTGGCAGCTCAGCTGTAAGCCCCAGAATGAATGAGTTCCTCTCCCAGCCGACAGGAGAGGAAGTGATTAGTGTGGGAAGCTTAATTGATTGCTTCCCAGGCTAATCAGTTCACTTCAGGTCAGCCGGGACTCCCTCTGACGTCACTGATGCTGTGCACACATACACTCATGTCATTGTTAGTGAAAACCATATATCAAACTACATGAAATGACATGGTTAACTGTATGTAAACCATGTGTCATTTCATGTCGGGTTGTCTAATTTCACAAAAGCCGGCTATTGAATTAGCGGCTATTATACTATGTAGAAGTGTAAGAACTATAAATATATATACATGTCATTGTGACACATATATATATATATATATATATATAGATTATATATAGTGTTTTGTGAGCTGTCAGTGTGATTTTACAGTAGCCGGGGATGATTGCCGGCTTTTCAAAGGACACCGGTGCGCATAAATCGGAGTGCTGTCCGATTATTTCTCGCACCCATTGACTTGCATTAGCGATTATCATGTCAAAATCGCAGGAAATCGCAGCATGCTGTGATTTTTTTCTCAGACCGATTTCAGCTGAGAAAAAAATCGCAAATGAGAAGTCACCTATTGAATACATTGGTCCGAGTGCAATCCGATTTTTTATCGGCTTGCACTCGTCCGTTTTTCTCTCCAGTGAGTATGTAACCTTTGAATGTACATCTATAAAATGTTTTATCTGCAGAGGATATGCTGCGGTTGCCACCTGCAATGTTTGTAATATCATTTAAATGTTCACCTATGCGAGTTTTTAATTTTCTGGACGTACATCCAATATATGTCTTATTGCAAATAATGCAATCTATTTTGTACACAACATAACAGGTGTTTCAATTAATAAAACTCCATATTGTAAAGCTATTAGTATTATCATGGTTACTAAATGTTTTAGTGTTAACCATTGGTTTGCAAGTTCTGCAGTTTGTGGTACCGCATTTGAAACTAACTTTGCAGCCTAGCCAGGTGCTGTGATAATTTCTGGAGCGAAATATGCTAGGAGACAGAATATTTCCTAAGGTCGGATCTCTCCTTACCAGTATATTGTAACCCTCCTCAAGTAACTTGGCTAAAATTAGATCCTCATATAGGATTGGCAAAAAATTATTAATAATATTTTTGACCTGATAAAATTGTGGACTAAACTGTAAGCATTCAAAAGGTTTATTGTAATTTCTCTTATTAGTGTGATGTTTAATGGAATTATTAGTTTGGTCCTGTTTTTCAGTGGAAACTATTTTTAACGCTCTGCTGAGCATCCAATTAGGATACCCCTCTGCTTAATTTATGACGATATTTTTAGATCATCCTCAAGGTCATGATTATTATTGGAATTTCTTGTAAGTATGGTAAATTCACCCACAGGAATGAATTTAACCGTATGTATAGGATGGCTGCTCTTTGCATGTAGGATTGTGTTGCCTGTCAGAGGTTTAGAATAAGTTATAGAAGAAACTAATTGATTGGGTGTGCCTGGCAATTCTAAATCAAGAAAGGAATTTTTTTGTTTATCATGTACATGAGTAAATCTGATATTACAGTCATTGTTATTCATGTAATTCAAAAACTTTTGCATGGCAGATACATCGCCCTTCCAAATGATCAAGGTGTCATCAAGGTATCTTCCATATCAAACAATGAAAGAGGAAAACTTGTTCAATGTGGAAAATAAAAATCGTTTTTCTTATTTCTTACACATGTTGTCCATGTTTTTAATCACGTCTTTGTCATATGACCTTTTTGATTGTTTCTAATTGGCTTTGAGGTATTTAAATACACGTCATTTCCTTCATATATAGTATAGCTTTGAGAAAGAACGCCATAGTGTGTTCGAAAGGCGTTGCAGCTACAAGGTCATGTGAATTTGTCCTAGGTACTATCTGTTTTTATCCACAATCAAATAAAAATTCTGTGGACTACTTGGAAGCTGGAGCATCTTCCATTTTTTTTGCTCTATTGAACGTGTGACTACACGCGCTCCGTGCTTTCCCACACCACACGCCTCAGCAGGTAAGCTGTTTTTTCTTCTATTTGCCGTAAAAAATATTTGGCTGTCTCCTGAAGCCCCATTAGCTACTCCAAATCTTTTGTGCTAAAACTGTGTTTCAGTGGAAATTCAGAAAGCCAGATTTCCACTTAAAAATAGTTGGGTCTAACATAGTGTTGCAGACTCAAGGCCCAATTAATTACTCCAGATCGTTTGTGCTAAAATTGTTTCAGCTGTGGGCTTAAGTTTGTGAACAGCAGGGTGCAAGAGGGGAAGGCTACTTACAAAATGAGTGGGAAAAAGCTAGGTCACGGTGGAAGGAGGAATAGGCTTGGCTTTCAACATGTACATGGGTTAAGTGTTAATGTGAATTAAAGATCAACTTAACAAAGACCATCTTATCCTATCCAAAGACCACTGACAACAACAGTTACTGGCCGGCCTTCTCGACTCCCTTTCTTTGGCAGCTGCACAGCAGTACTCCTTGTAGATGACGCTCAGAAAGAGCACGTGCTCCAGTGGATTGCAAGTGCTGCATCAAGTGGCCTCTCTTCCTCTTCCTCCACCTTAACAACACACACAATACAGTCTTCAGCCCAATCACACTTGTTTCCCCCTGCGTAAAACATTTTCAAACACCCAACTGAATATGGGGAACCTCAGATGGGCCATTCTGAATAGCTGTTCACAAACTGTATTCCATGGGCATCAGAGTTCTGCTCTGAAGAGTCACATAATACAGAAGAGGAAAGCATCTGCACCAACGCCCAAAATTTATTCATATTGGATCCGGGGTTGGATGAAGTAGGGTCCGAGCCCAGACCCTCATCACCAGACGTTAACCACCAAGGGTAGAGGTGATACTGATGAGACTCAGATACCAGAGTCACATGCGGACTGTACTGTGGTGTCAGGGCAGGAAGAGAAGCAGGGTGACTCTCAAGGTGAGGAATGTGAGAAAAGAGAGGATGACGATGAGGTTGTAGATGCCACTTGGTGTGAACCCAGAGGTATGCAGCTGAGTAGCTCAGCATAGGAGGTGGAGGAGGAAGATGAGAAGGTTGCGTTGCTGCTTTTCACACAGACACAAAGTAATGCAACCATGACAAGCACTGCATCCTCAGCCCCAACTTTGGCTATGGCCAGCACCTGTCGCGAGTGTGCAGTTTGCAAGGGCGGCAAGGGTTGCCTAGCTTGGGCAGTTTTTGAGACTGCAAAGGATGACCCAACACATGTTACCTGTCAAATTTGCAAAAAAAAAAAAACTCAGCAGAGGCAAAAATAGCAATAATTTGACAATGACTTGCATAAAACTCCAGCCTCCAGCTGCAGAAACTACAATTATTTACCCACCACATTTTGGGTGAGTGACAGGTGGTCAGCTGTTACGGAAGTAGACATGACTGCTGCTTTTATGTCACCTAGCAGAACACATCTTTCTCAATCCACCATAACATCTCCGTCTGCACCTCACTCACAGTCCAGCAGCTTGTCCTATTCTCTGTTCTCCCCCCTCTCTCAGCACAGCAGCCAGCCCTCGGTACCGCAGTTGTGGTCACTTAAAAGAATGTTTCCTACACATGGCAAAGCTAAGAGATTGAACTGTACCATCTCAAATCTTTTGGCCCACAAAAATGCTGCCTTTGCGCCTGATATATACAGATGGTTTCTGAAAGTTGATGGCCGTCACAGTCCCCCAGTACCATTTGCCCAGTCATCATTACTTCTTAAAGAAAGCTGCGCCTGCCCTACACCAGCAGGTCACTGACAATATCATCCTGAAAAAATCTATGCCTGCCAGGATGTATTTCACTACTGACACCTGGAAGAGCAAACATGAGCAGAGGCGTTACATTTTGTTGACTGGGTGACTTTGGTGGCTGTGGGGGCAGGCGGTCAAGGGGCTGCTTCACAAGTCTTTGAATCCCCAAGGCTTGCGGGACAAATCTCTGTGTATAACACTTCCTCCACCTCCTCTGTGGCCTCCACCAGTGCCCTCAACCTCTCCCTTAATTAGACACATGTTCTAACAGTTTATTAAACACTAACACAACCCAATATAATTAATGGGTGATTTACGGTAACTCATTAGGTATATTTTTCAAAAACAAAATGGTTACAAATAACCAGGAGAGTATAAACCCTTAAAATTATTTTATTGAATTAAATAAATATTAAAATTGTTTACATACAAAAATTGTATACATGCAAAAATACTACTGGACATAGAGCAAAAATGGGGACATATTTCTCTATATCATGTTATATAGTGACCTTTGCCTTATCAAGCTGATTAAGGAATGTAATATTGTCAGGGGTTTGCTTTCCCCGTTTTCAAATCAATCATCATATCATGTATCCATATATTACAACAAAAAAGCAAGATGGCAGCACTTACTTATGAGAATGCTTAAGGAGAGCGTTCCCAACGCACGTTTCATCTCAAAACTTCATCAGGGAAAGCAAACCAGTGCCAGAGTCAGGATGTACTTTGTGGGCAAAGTTTGTACGGCCCCTGAAGGATGGTGTAAATATGCAAATGGCCCTTGGCAGATAAAAGATTCCTCATCCCTGGTTTATACTCTCCTGGTTATTTGTAACCGTTTTGTTTTTGAAAAAATACACGTTCCAACAGTGCAGATAGAATCTCCCCCAACTCCGTATTGCGCAGCCATGGCTCACCGCAATCCAGCAGTGTTGAAATTCATATGCCTTCGAGAATCGCAGTCACACAAATCAAGAGTTGTGGACAGGAATCCTGGTCGAGTTAGAGCATTTGCTGTATCCACTAAGCCTGGAGCCAATGAAGGCCGTGCGCAATAACAATGCACACCTGGTGGCGGCCCTATGCCGTTGCAATCTTGCACACATGCCTTACATGGCTCATGTCCTCAAACTGGTGGTACATCAATTTTTCTACCACTATCCAGGATGCGCTGCTGCAGAAAGCCCGGTCGCTGTGTGCTCACTTTCGACGATCGCACCCCGAAGGTATCGACTTGCATCGCTACAGAGGTCTTTCGGCCTATTGGTTTTATTAGCAATGTTCCAACATGGTGAAATTCCACTTTGTACATGTTGCAGCGACTGTAGCAGTAGCAACGAGCCCTAATAAAGTATGTCCTTTTACATAGCTTGGGCCAACGCAGTTTCCAACATGATGCAAATCACGCTTGTGGAGTGGGCACTGGTGAAGGACCTCTACACCCTTCTGAACAGTTTTAAATTGGCTACTAAGATGATTAGCACTAACGATGCCATCATCAGCATCAGTATTCTGGCCATCTACATGCTGGAGCACACTTTGAATAGTCTGCGTGAGGAAGTGATGGTCCCAGAGGAAGAGTTGCAGGCAGAGGAAGATGAGGAAAGAATAACAATATCTCAAATTTCTGGACAGTCGTCGCACAGGCGGGTGCTATGGGAAGGTGGCTTACAGCAATGAAGGGGGCATGGTCCCAGACAAACTGTTAGTGAAGATGCAGGAACTGAGGAACAAATTGAAGAGGATGAGGTGATGGATGTGCAACAGTCAGGAGATGAAGAGGATAATGGTATGCTCTCTGTTGTCCGTGGTTGGAGGGAGGGGTTGGAGTAAGCAACATTGAGTGTTACCCCGCCACCAACACAGCACGGACCTCACGGAAGTGATCTACACATGAGCACCTTCTTGCTGCACTATCTTCAACACGATGCCCATATTCTTAGGGTTAGAAATAGTGCTGACTACTGGGTTCCCAATCTGTTAAATCCACGGTACAAGAGTAAATTTAGCCAGATGCTTCTCCCTTGCATGCGCACATCCTGGAGTATTGAAACACCCTTGCAGACAATCCTAAGATTGGTTTTCGCCAAGACAGCAATGAGGTACACAGTGTGCATCCCAGTTGTAGACGTCCTACCCCGTGATCGTCAAGGTGTCATTGCCAAAACATTAACAACAGCAGTGTAAGTGGCATAAACAATTTCTGTGAGTCATGTAACACATTTTTTAGACTAACCCGTGCACCAGCAGAATAGAGTACAAGTCTGACACATTGTAAAAGACTGGAGAGGATGATGCAGGATTATCTAGAGCTCAATATCAATGCCAGCAGGGGGTGTTTGGACCCTTTTACATTTTGGTCTTAAAAAATGAAACAGTGGCCTGAGCTCGCCTGTCACAAATTGGAGATTTTGTCATGCCCGTCTGACAGCCTTCCCTCAGAATGAGCCTTCAGCACTGCTGGTGGTGTCCGCATGTGGCTATCCCCTCAAAGTGTAGACGCCTAACTTTCATCAAAACGAACAAGTCATGGATCTCTGGTGACTTTTGCACCCCAGTTGCAGGTTGGGCAGATTAGGTGATGGTGTAGTATTTGTCTCATGTATTGATCCTGCCTTGTTGCAGTCTGTGCCATCTTTGTGGTGTCTTCTGTGACTGCTGTTGCTACTGATGTTACAAACAAGTTTTTGAAATGTGGAGACTCAACTTTGGGTCTCTGGCGGATTGCATGTAGTGGAAAGTATGTCAGAGGCCTATTATACTGTCTCTACTTTGGGAAAATTGATGCCACTTTAGTGGTGTGTGACGATTATTTTTTGAAATGTGGAGATTCCAAGTTGGCTCTCCATCTGGTGGGTTGCCTGTAGTAGAAGGTGTGTCAGAGGCCTATTATACTGTTTCTACTCTGGGGATATTGATGCCACTTTAGTGCTGTGTGACAATTATTTTTTAAAATGTGGAGACTCAAAGTTGTGTCTCCATCTGGTGGGTTGCCTGTAGTAGAAGGTGTGTCAGAGGCCTATTATCCTGTTACTATTTTGTGGAAATTGATACCACTTTAGTGCTGTGTGACAATTATTTTTTGAAATGTGGAGACTCAAAGTAGGGTCTCCATCTAGTGGGTTGCCCGTGAAGTAGGGCTCCCAGATAGGCAGGCCTGCACTTACTTTCAGTCAACTACCTATGTTACTATTCTGACTGCTTGTGTGCCAATATAACAGGTTCTACTGTGGGTCAATTGATCAGTCAACGACCTGTGTTACTATTCTTACATTTTTATATCAATAGTAGTTTATGAAACTGATATTTGTGCCATTTGAGTGTGGCTGGAATAACCTCTTCATGACCCAGCCTATGTTGACCTAATGACCTGGCCATTTTTTGCAATTCTGACCAGTGTCCCTTTATGAGGTAATAACTCCGGAATGCTTCAACGGATCCTAGCGATTCTGAGAATGTTTTTTCGTGACATATTGGGCTTCATGTAAGTGGTAAATTTAGGTCAATAATTTTTGCGTTTATTTGTGAAAAAAATCAGAAATTTGACGAAAATTTTGAAAATTTCGCAATTTTCAAATTTTTAATTTTTTTCTGTTAAACCAGAGAATTATGTGACACAAAATAGTTAAATAACATTTTCCACATGTCTACTTTACATCAGCACAATTTTGGAAATAAATTTTTTTTGTTAGGAAGTTATAAGGGTTAAAAGTTGACCAGCGATTTCTCATTTTTACAACAAAATTTACAAAACCATTTTTTTTAGGGACCACCTAAGCAGGGCCGGATTACTAATAAGGCCAATTAGGCCATGGCCTATGGGCCCCTGAGCCTCTGGGGGCCCATAGGCCCCCACTGTCTGCCGGCGTTCGTGGGGCACACATACAGGGGCGTATCTAGGGGGGGGCAGCCGGGGCAGGTGCCCCGGGCGCAGCCAGCAGGGGGGCGCAGTCGGGCCGCCTAGTGCGGCGGTCCGCAGTGTCTCCCCTGCGGCTGCGTTCAGCCGCCCCCGGCCTGGGAGTCGGCGGTTCCCTGTGCCGGCTGTCATGCTGACAGCCGGCGCAGAGAAGCTGCAGCGTGCCGGCTCCCAGCAGGGACCAATTGTACTGGCGTCTATATACAGACGCCAGTACAATTGAAGCTCTGACCTCCTGGTCAGAGCGACGTCTGCAGCGTAATCAGGTCATGTGATCACGCTGCTGACGTCACTCACTGGCGCTCAGAAGGGGAACAGTGGTGGTAAGTGTGCTCCACTATGGAGCTGAAGAACCACCGAAGATTAACGGGGACATACTGTGTGTGTGTATGGGGGGGGATTTAGAGTGGGGATGGGGGGATACATTATGTGTGGGGGGATTTAGAATGGGGATGGGGGGATACATTATGTGTGGGGGGATTTAGAATGGGGATGGGGGGATACATTATGTGTGGGGGGATTTAAATGGGGATGGGGGGGATACATTATGTGTGGGGGGATTTGGAGTGGGCAGGGCCGGATTACTAATAAGGCCAATTAGGCCATGGCCTATGGGCCCCTGAGCCTCTGGGGGCCCATAGGCCCCCACTGTCTGCCGGCGTTCGTGGGGCACACATACAGGGGCGTATCTAGGGGGGGGCAGCCGGGGCAGGTGCCCCGGGCGCAGCCAGCAGGGGGGCGCAGTCAGGCCGCCTAGTGCGGCGGTCCGCAGTGTCTCCCCTGCGGCTGCGTTCAGCCGCCCCCGGCCTGGGAGTCGGCGGTTCCCTGTGCCGGCTGTCATGCTGACAGCCGGCGCAGAGAAGCTGCAGCGTGCCGGCTCCCAGCAGGGACCAATTGTACTGGCGTCTATATACAGACGCCAGTACAATTGAAGCTCTGACCTCCTGGTCAGAGCGACGTCTGCAGCGTGATCAGGTCATGTGATCACGCTGCTGACGTCACTCACTGGCGCTCAGAAGGGGAACAGTGGTGGTAAGTGTGCTCCACTATGGAGCTGAAGAACCACCGAAGATTAACGGGGACATACTGTGTGTGTGTATGGGGGGGGATTTAGAGTGGGGATGGGGGGATACATTATGTGTGGGGGGATTTAGAATGGGGATGGGGGGATACATTATGTGTGGGGGGATTTAGAATGGGGATGGGGGGATACATTATGTGTGGGGGGATTTAGAATGGGGATGGGGGGATACATTATGTGTGGGGGGATTTAGAATGGGGATGGGGGATACATTATGTGTGGGGGGATTTAGAATGGGGATGGGGGGATACATTATGTGTGGGGGGATTTGGAGTGGGGATGGGGGGATACATTATGTGTGGGGGGATTTGGAGTGGGGATGGGGGGATACATTATGTGTGAGGGATTTGGAGTGGGGATGGGGGGATACATTATGTGTGGGGGGATTTGGAGTGGGGATGGGGGGATACATTATGTGTGAGGGATTTGGAGTGGGGATGTAGGGTCATACATTATGTGTGGGGGGGATTTGGAGTGGGGATGGGGGGTTCTTTTATGTGTGGGCAGGGCCGGTGTCAGCACCCGGCACACCCGGGCAAGTGCCGGGGCCCTGAGCAGGTGGGGGAGCCCACTCGCCGTCTGGCACCCCCACGCCCGTTAGCGGAGGAGAGCGGTGTCAGCGCCGCCACTGGGCCCCCCCCCCTTGCTCAGGGCCCCGGCATCAGCTGGCACAATACTTACCTCTCCCGTGCCTCCGCTGCCGCAGCTCCGGGCTCCAGGGGGCGCCGGCGCTTCCTCTCACAGCAGCGCCGCTGAATGACATCATTCAGCGGCCGGCTGTGGCAGAGAGCGTGCGGACGTCGGACGGGTAAGACGTGTGTGTCTCTGTGTGTGTCTCTGTGTGTGTCTCTGTGTGTGTCGTTATGTATGTAGTGCGGTGCTTTGTGTGTGTGTGTGTGTGTGTATGTGTGTGTATAAGTATGTGAGAGAGTGCTTGTGTGCTGTCTGTGTGTGATGATGGGCAGGCATTGCTGATAATGGGGAGGCATTGATGATGATGGGGAGAAGATGATGATAATGGGCAGGCATTGATGATGGGGAGAAGATGATGATGGGCAGGAATTGCTGATAATGGGGAGGCATTGATGATGATGGGGAGAAGATGATGATAATGGGCAGGCATTGATGATGGGGAGAAGATGATGATGGGCAGGCATTGATGATGATGGGGAGGAGATGATGATGATGGGCAGGCATTGATGATAATGGGGAGGCCATGATGATGATGGGGAGGAAATGATGATGATAAGGAGACAATGATGATGATGGGGAGGCAATCATGATGATAATGGGGAGTCTTTCCACAGCGCCCTTTCCTGAGCCGTAACAGTGCAGAACGCAGTACAGCGCAGAGGAGAGCTCCATATTTTGTATGGAGCATTATATGGGGACCAGTATCCTGTATGGAGCATTATATGGGGACCAGTATTCTGTATGGAGCATTATATGGGGTCCAGTATTCTGTATGGAGCATTATTTTGGGTCCAGTATTCTGTATGGAGCATTATATGGGGGGTGACATCCTGCATGGGGTATTATATGGGTGATGAGGGGGAGACTATGTGGTGCCCATAATATTGTATGGAGGACTGTACTGTCCAGTCTGTTCTGTGCGCTGTGAGGATTTGGCGGTTTCTGAGCTATTGTAGAATTTACAATAGATATCACTCATGTAATGGAAGAAGTGAAGTGTTTGGCGTTGTGCTGTACCCATATTTCTCTGCTGTATCTGTGCATCATGAATCGTGGTCTGTGTTAAAGGGGCCACTGAGACTCTTTCGCCCGGGGCCCATAAAAAACCTGGAGCCGGCCCTCTGTGTGGGGGTATTTGGAGTGGGGATGGGGGGATACATTATGTGTGGGGGGATTTGGAGTGGCGATGGGGGGTTATTGTATGTGTGGGGAGATTTGGAGTGGCGATGGGGGGGTTATTGTATGTGTGGGGGGATTTGGAGTGGCGATGGGGGGGTTATTGTATGTGTGGGGGTATTTGGAGTGGGGATGGGGGGTTATTGTATGTGTGGGGGGATTTGGAGTGGCGATGGGGGGTTATTGTATGTGTGGGGGGATTTGGAGTGGCGATGGGGGGTTTATTGTATGTGTGGGGGGATTTGGAGTGGCGATGGGGCGGTTATTGTATGTGTGGGGGGATTTGGAGTGGGGATGGGGGGTTATTGTATGTGTGGGGGGATTTGGAGTGGGGATGTGGAGATTTAATGTGTGTGGGGGGATTTGGAGTGGGGATGGGGGGATTTAATGGGTGTGGGGGGATTTGAGGGTACTGAAGAGTATGCATGAGGAAACAGTATGGGGAATGGGTGCAGACAGTATGGGGAGCGAACGGGTGAATGTATGTGGACACAGTATGGGGAGTGAGGGTGAACAGGGAGGATGTGAGAGGAGACAGTATGAGGAGGGAGGGGAATAGTGTGAGGTGACAGTATATTGCAGATATTTTTATTTAGGGGCATTATAATGACTCTTCTGTCTTTAAGGGTATCGTGTGGAGAGTTGGTGCAGAAGGGCGGAGAAGATGGAGGTCTGCAGAGACGGCTGTGGATGAGAGAACTCATCATGGGATCTGGACAAGATGAAGAAAAGGAGAACGACTCCAGAGACAGCGTCATCTATAAGGTACCTGGATGTAAATATTATTTGTGATACTGACTAATTCTCATGTCTTTATTTGTTAGGAGCATTAAAGGGGTTCTCCAGGTCTGTGTCACATAGAATGACTGCAGACTCAGCACAAACCTGGACAGCCCCTTTAATGCTCCTAACAAATAAAAACATGAGAATTAGTCAATTTCTGAATTCTCACAGTGCTCACTGCACGCTGTTAGGATTCTCTCGTGTCGGTGATTTACATACATGCGGACACATGCTGACTAGACGTGTGTGGCCTCAATGAAAATGAACGGAGCGAGGCCGGGCACGTCTAGTCGGAATGTGGCCAGGAGTATATAAATCACATGCTTGTGCTGACATGACTGTCCACTCTCGCCACCGGTAATGGAGAACCCTAACAGCGTGCAGAGCATTCGTTGTGAGAATTCAGAAGCTGCACTGTCAGGATTCAGCTCTGCAGGTTCCAGCAGTCGTCACATGGACACGTCACTCATATGTGACTCTCATACTTATGGTCCTGTGACATCGAGCTTCTCTTCCTGCTTCTCTCAGATTTTCACTGAATATTAAGAGCATTAGGGAGAGCAGCTCGTCTGTACATGACTAAGTGTGCAAATCGCATGTGTGCGATACCTTCCTATTGCTATTCCCAGTAAGAAATGCTTCTGATACCTGCCTGCTGTCTCCAGCTAAAGAGGTGGTTCTGATGCCTGCTACTGTGCCCAGTTAGACAGATGCTTCGCCTGCTCACTGCTGTTCCCGGGTTAAGGGCATTTTCCACGAAAAATTGCACCGTTGAAAAGCATGGCCGATTACCCGAATGATAAATCTGCTGCCTGTCTGATGCTGTGCCCTGTTATACAGATGTGTTGTGACTTGTGATGCACATACCAGTGCTATGCTTTTTATTTTATTAAGAATACTTTATTACAGTATTGTTAAGGCCTCATTGTCTCATTCAGGTGCTAAATGCGCAAGTAACAACTAAAGGGTATGCCACACTAAACAATATCGCTAACGAGATCGCTAAAAAACGTCACTATTTAGCGATCCCGTTAGCGATATTGTTCAGTGCGGCAGCTTCCAGCGACGAGCTTCCTGCTGTGATCTCGCTCGTCGCTGGAATCGTTCCGGACCCTATTTTCTCGTCGGTGCTCCCGCTGGGTAAGTATCTAATCGCTGTGTGGCACCTTTTCTTAGCGATTTAGCGGTACTTTTGTACCGCTAAAGTCGTTAAGAAGATCGCTAACGGCGATAGCGTCGTTAACTATATCGCTAAATGTGGCCGCATTTAGCGATATAGAAACGATCCCGCTAGCGATCTCATTAGTATGCAACGCTAACGAGATCGCTAGCGGGATTGTTTAGTGTGGCAGTACCTTAAGATTCTCAGGCACTGTTGACAAACAGCAGTTGGTCTTACTGTGGGTGGGGCTATGGTGCTTAGTGGGTGGGGGTCCTGACATATTGTGGGTGGGGCTGAGGTGTAGTGGGCGGGACTGTGGCGCATGGATGAGAGGGGGCCCCCAAAATTTTACCGGCCTAGGGGCCTCCATTACCTTAATCCGGCACTGCACCTAAGGGGTCTATATGGCTGAAAATACCCAAAAGTGACACCATTATAAAATCAGCAACCCTCAAGCTGATCAAAACCACATTCAAGAAGTTTATTAACCCTTCAGGTGCTTCACAGGAGCTGAAGCAACATGTAAGGAAAAAATGAACATTTAACTTTTTAGTCACAAAAATGATCTTTTACAAACATTTTTTTATTTTTACAAGGGTAAAAGGAGAAAAAAAGACAGATAAAGTTGTTTTGCAATTTCTCCTGAGTACACCGATACCCCATATGTGGGGTAAAACCATTGTCTGGGCGCATGGCAGGGCTCGGAAGGGAAGGAGCACCATTTGACTTTTTCAAACCAAAATTGGCTGGAATTGAGATTGGAAGCCATGTTGCGTTTGGAGAGCCCCTGATGTGCCTAAACAGTGGAAACCCCCCACAAGTGATATCATTTTGAAACTAGACCCCCTAACAAACATATCTAGATCTGTTGTGAGCACTTTGAACCACCAAGTGTTTCATTGAAGTTTATAATGTCTGGGTGTGAAAAACAAAAATTCCACAAAAATTATTTTTTAGTCCCAAATTTTTGATTTTTCCCAAGGAAATTGGACCCCAAAAGTTGTTGTCCAATTTGTACTGAGTACCCTGATACCCCATATGTGGGGGAGGAAACTGTTTTGGCGCACAGCAGCGCTCGGAAAGGAAGTAATGACATTTTGGAATGCAGACTTTGATGGGTGTCATGTTCAGTTTGCAGAGCCCCTAATGTGCCTAAACAGTGGAAACTCCCCACAAATGACCCTGTTTTGGAAACTAGACCCCTAAGGAACTTATCTAGATCAGTGGTGAGCACTTTGAACCCCCAAGTGCTTCACACAAGTTTATAATGCCCGGGCATGAAATTAAAAAATCCTATTTTTTTCCCACAAAAATGATCCTTTAGTCACCAATTTTTTATTTTCCCAAGGGTAACAGAAGAAATTGGACCCCAAAATTTGTTTTCCAATTTGTCCTGAGTACGCTGATACCCCATATGTGGAGGGGAACCACTGTTTGGGCGCACGGCAGAACTCGGAAGGGAAGGCGCGCCATTTGACTTTTTCAAACCAAAATTGGCTGGAATCGAGTTTAGATGCCATGTCGCGTTTGAAGAGCCCTGATGTGCCTACACAGTGGAAACCCCTACAAGTCACCCCATTTTA